>PVJA010056225.1:0-10919 GCA_004027025.1 Myocastor coypus
GGCTCCATAGTGAGTTTTCACAGCAAGCCTCATATCTACATAGTGAGAGCCTATTTAAAAACAACAACAAAAACTTGTGGCAGAGTTTTTTTGTTTTTCTCTTTTGGTACTGAGAATTGAACCCAGCACCTTTGCCCTAAGCTGTATTTTCAGCCCTTTTAATTTTTTTCTTTTTTTGAGACTGGGTCTAAATTGCTTAGGCTAGAATTTGTGACTCTCCTGCCCTAGGCTCCCAGAATGCTGAGATTAAAGTCTGCACCACCATGCCAGGGTTTTAGCAGTTATGTGATGTTAAAATTATCTAAAGTTTCTTAGTCTCATTCTCTTCATCTGGAAAATGATGATAATGCTAATATTTTTCCCTCATGGAGTTATTTAGGAATTAAATGAAATAATACATATAAAGTACTGAAAATACTGTCTGGTACAAAGTAAATGCTTTATATTTATTATTTTTATTTTTATTATTTTTTTTTTTTGTGGGACCAGGGTTCGAACTCACGACCTTGCACTTGCCCAGCAGGCACTTGTGCCTCGGAGCTATCTCCCCAGCCCCATATATTTATTATTTTTAGCTACAAACTGAAGGCCACAGACCAGTTCAGTAATCCCCAATACCTCTTACCTCCCCATGTACAATAGAAATTGTGAAACATCCTGAGAAGAATGTTATCTTTTTTGTTGATGTTGTCTTTTTGAGACAGGGTCTCGCTATGCAGTTGAGGCTGGCCTTGAGCTCACTTTTGTAGCCCAGGCTGGTCTTGAACTCACACTGATCCTCCTGCTTCAGCCTCCCAAGTGCTGGGATTACAGGCATGTGCCACCATGCCCAGCTTAGAATGTTATCTATTTTGTGGGTCTCTGTCATATATGTAGAAGTGGAGGAATTAGAAGGGTGAAGGAACTGTAGTTGGGTTACTGGGAGAGATTGTTGGGGGATTGATAAGAATAGAAAAATAGCAAATGCTCTGTATGCCAGCCACAGTTCTAAGCATGATGCATGTCTCTGAGACCCAGGGACTGAAGTTCCCAGTACTAGGGCAGGTAGATCCATAAGTGGGTCAGAAGAAGTAGAAGCTTTCAGTGAGGGCTATGAGGCAGGAGAGTAAAGGCTCCAGCTGGGCCAGGTACAGGCTAGGTTCAAAGGCAGTGGATCCAAATCCTGGTGTCTTCCACTTCACATTAAGAGAGATGCCTGGGCCCGGCAGGATGGCTCAGTGGTCTAAAGAGCCTGCTTGGGAAAGCTTGGGCGGCTTCTGGGACTGCGGTTCGATCCCCGGCACCACATGCTGCGCCAGCCCTGCCCTTGGGGCAGGCTGAGCCTGCCGTAAAAAATGAGTGAATAAACAACGGTTCTGAAACAAGAAAATAAATAAATAAATAAATTAAAAAAAAAAAAGAGAGATGCCTGCTGCCTCAGCCCAACTGCACAGGGTTAATGGGAAAGGAAACGGTGCGTGGAAGGCGAGAACACAGTGTTTGGCGGGGATTAAGTGTTCTGTGCCCCTTATTAGTAGCTGGCTCCCTCCGCCAATGTCTGGGTATCCACGGTGTGGGGCCTTGCATGATACCCCAGGCGCTCAGCACTGCCTGGTTGTCCATCCTCCAGGCTCTTCCCCATTGTCCTGGTTCCGGGGGCTGGAGGAAGATGCTGTGGCTGCAGAGCTGGGGCTGGACTTCCAGAGATTTCTGACCTTGAACCGGACCTTACTAGTGGCTGCCCGGTAAGCTGGCCAAGGCACAGTTGTGGGGCAGACATGCATGCTCCTGGGAAGACATGGGACCTGCATGGCCACTGCAGCATCCTGCAGGGGACACATGCAGGTGCACAACCCATGAGATATGGACATGTTTGCACCTAGTGCCAAACACCAAGGCATGGAGTCAGGGGAGGGCCAGGGGCCAGGTAGGTTGTGCCAACTGCCCCTGTGCAAGGACCATGGGGAGGTGGGACCGAAGACTACGTACCTCACTAAGCTCCTACCCTCCCTTCCCTGCCCCTCACCCTCAGGGACCACATCTTCTTCTTTGATCTTCAGGCCCAGGAAGAAGGAGAAGGGCTGGTGCCCAGCAAGGTGAGGCTGTCTAGCAGGAGGCACAGGCCCAGAAATGAGACTGGGAGGGAGCTTAGGGGTTCGAGTGGGTGGGAAGAAGGAGCAGGAAAGAGGCAGGCGGTTGTGAGGCGGGCTCAGGATGCCTCCAAGCTCCTCCTTTTGCTTCTCCCTTCAGCATCTAACATGGAGGAGCCAAGGTGTGGAGAACTGTGCTGTCCGGGGAAAACAGACGGTGAGGAGTGGAAGGAGGCATCTGGAAGGGGGGTTCCCTGCTCATATCCTCTGCCTGAGTGATCCGCTGCCACTGCCAGCAGCCTGCCCATGTTTCTACCCCTGGCCAAGAGAATAAGGATTAAAGCTTTTTGTTTACCCACCTCACCAAAAGGCTCAGAGAAGCTGGGCGTGGTGGTGCATGCCTGTAATCCCAGCACTTGGGAGGCTGAGGCAGGAGGATCAATGCGAGTTCGAGACCAGCCTGGGCTACAAAAGTGAGCTCAAGGCCAGCCTCAACTGCATAGCGAGACCCTGTCTCCAAAAGACAAAAAAAAAAAAAGGCTCAGAGAAGCCAAAGGATTGTCCATGGACACCTGGCTAGCCACCAGCTTAAGGGGACTCTATCCCATATTGCTCAAGGGTAATGACTTCTTCCTTTGACCCCGTCCCCTGGGTACTCTAGGAGGAATGCTACAACTACATTCGTGTCCTTGTTCCCCGAGACTCCCAGACACTCCTTGCTTGTGGAACAAACTCATTCAATCCGAAGTGCCGCAGCTACCGGGTACAGAGGAGAGGGTGGAGGGCAGGACTGGCCTGGGAGTGGGACCCAGTATGGGCAGCTGTTTGATGGGAAGGACTTAGGAACTGGGAATGGGGAATGGGATTGCTCAAAATGGAAAAGCTCAGGGTTGGTGAGGTAGCTCAGTGGGCTAAGTGCCTGCTTAGACAAGCACAGGGAATGGGGTTCGATCTCTGGTATGCATGCCGCACCACACCTGCCCCTGGATGCTATGGGCACCAAGTCCAGGCATGGTTTTGTACAGCTGTAATCCCAGCATGGGGGAGGCTGAAAATAGGAGGATCACTATGAGTCCAAGCTGCATAGTGAGACCCTGTACCAAATACATTAAAAAAAAAAAAAAAAGAAGAAGAAGAAGAATGGAAAGGCCCAGAAGGGCTTGGGGAAAGGCGTAAGGGGATGCAAGGGTGTGGGCCAAGGAGCCAGCATTCAAGACCCCAAGTGTTCCAGGAACCTACTCCCTCTGCCCCCAGATAACTTCACTGCAGCAGGAGAGTAAGGAGATGGATGGGCGGGCACGATGCCCCTTCGATGCCACCCAGTCCAACGTAGCCATCTTTGCAGGTGTGTACATGGGCATGGAGAAGCAGACATGAGGCTGGAGGGAGTGTCCCTCTATCCTTGACTGGAGGGTGAGGGAGGAGCCAGGGCCAGGCCTAGGTAGGGGCATGGGCAGCCCAACAAGAGGCAGGAGACCCTGAGGGATATCCGCTGACCCCATCCTGCAGAGGGCAGCCTGTACTCAGCCACAAACACAGACTTCCAGGCCAGCGATCCTGTTGTTTACAGAAGCCTTGGGCCTCTACCCCTGCTTCGCACTGCTAAGCACGACTCCAAGTGGCTCCGAGGTCAGTGGGCTTGAGGGTGGGAGGTTGTTCTTGGGGAGCAGGCACAGAGGGCCAAGCGAGGGCGCAGGCAGGTGGTGTGGTGGTGTGTGCATGGATGCAGTCGGGAGGTGTAGTGTGGAGCAGGAGTTTCCAAGTAAGTGGAGACTCTTCCATACTCTTCCATTACTCCCACCTCAGAACCACACTTTGTCCATGCCTTGGAGCACGGAGACCATGTTTACTTCTTCTTCCGAGAAGTCTCTGTGGAAGATGCCCGGCTGGGAAGGGTAAGAAAGCAGGCACGGGGCTCTGAACCCTCAGCTCCATAGCACAACTCCTAAGCTATGGGCCTCCAACCTTGAATGACACCTAGCTCTTGGCTTCTGCTCCACATGTGCCCGTGACCCTCATCTAACCCAAAATGATCTCCCACTGACCCTTCCTTTGCTATGACCCTGTCTGTGGTGCCCAGAAGCTGCCCTGCTCCTCTGGGCCAGCTTCTTCCTCTCCCTACCTGACAGGTACAGTTCTCTCGTGTGGCCCGGGTGTGTAAACGTGACATGGGTGGCTCAAACCGGGCTCTGGATGGCCAGTGGACATCCTTCCTGAAGCTTCGGCTCAACTGCTCTGTCCCTGGGGACTCGACCTTTTATTTTGACGTCTTACAGGCCTTGACAGGGCCTATGAGCCTGCATGGTCGTTCTGCTCTCTTTGGGGTCTTCACCACCCAGACCAATAGGTTGGTACCAGGCTGACGACTGTTACCTCATCTGTCCCCTGCCCTCCAGCACCCAGCTTCCCATTGTGGGCAGTGAGGGAAGTGCCGAGCAAAGCCTATTTGCTGTCCCTCCTACCTGTGTCCCTCCTAGCATGGCACCCAGTGGTTGTCTCAGTTTAACATAGTGCATGAAGGGTGGCTACCACTTCTCACCTGGCACAGCCCCTTTCAGCACCTCTCCTGCATCTTTTCTGGCCCCCAGCATCCCTGGATCTGCAGTCTGCGCCTTCTACCTGGATGATATTGAGCGTGGGTTTGAGGGCAAGTTCAAGGAGCAGAGAAGTCTGGATGGGGCCTGGACCCCTGTATCTGAGGACAGGGTCCCCTCGCCCAGGTACCCAGGATGGGGGAGGCCTCTCTGGGGCCAGAAGGATACACTGCCTACTTGTAGGATGAGACTGAGGATGGCCAGGCCTGGGGACAAGGCAGCTGCATCAGGGATGGGAAGCAGGACCACAGGTGTTAGTTAGAGACGGCAGGAGCTGCCAACCATGTTTTTGAGCAGTGGAGGGACACAGCTTACCTAGGCCTAGGCTCCCTGGCCTAAGGCTACCCTTTCCGTGTCTGCCAGGCCTGGATCTTGTGCAGGTGTGGGTGGAGCTGCCTCCTTCTCCTCTTCTAAAGACCTTCCTGATGACGTCCTGACCTTCATCAAGGTTCACCCATTGCTGGACCCTGCGGTGCCCCCTGCCATCCATCAGCCGCTCCTCACTCTCTCCAGCAGGTACTCCTGGGCACCCAAGTCACCCTCAGCCACTATCATTTCTCTGACTTAGGAGGCAAACTAAATCAGTGGAGGGAGAAATGAGAGTAGAGGGTAGAGTGCTAAGAGAACCTTGGGCTGGGGAGGACAGACTCAAGCTTCCACTGGATAGGCTGCCCTGAGCTGCCACCTGTGTTCCAGGGCTCTGCTGACACAGGTAGCTGTGGATGGCACAGCTGGGCCCCACAGTAACACCACTGTCCTGTTCCTTGGCTCAGAAGATGGGATTGTGCTAAAGGTACTGCCCCCTGGGGGGCATCCTGGAAGAACTGAGCCTGTCGTATTGGAAGAGATTGATGCCTACAGCCCGTCTAGGTAAGAGGACAATTGACATCCTACCCTGTCCCACAGGGTAGGATGGGAGGTGACAGGTGGGGATGTGGGAGTGTGTTGGGAATGTTAGGGCAGAAGTGACCTGGTTGCAAAAGGGCTTGGTGATCAGAGGAGCGCAGTGGGGTAGAGTAGCTCTAGGGTTGTGCCTGGTTGCTTATGTGCCTCCCTGCTGTCTGCTGTCAGCTCTCCCAGGAGAAAAGGTAGCTTCTCCTGCCTTTCTTGACACCTTTGAGTCTCACCCTAGGTGCAGTGGGAAGCATGCAGCCCAAACAGCACGACGCATCATAGGGCTGGAGCTGGACACCAAGAGTCACAGGCTCTTTGTGGCTTTTTCCGGTTGTATCATCTCCCTCCCTGTCAGTCGCTGTGCACGGCACGGGGCCTGTCTCAGGTGAGAGGGGCCTGAGACCAGGACTGCCTGGGAAAATGCCCTGGCCAGCAGGGGCATAGAAAGATCTATAGGTCTTGGGGCTGGCAGGGCCATGGAGGGCATAGTTCTAAAAGTGGAAACAGCCGGGCGTGGTGGCTCACGCCTGTAATCCCAGCACTTGGGAGGCTGAGGCAGGAGGATCGTTGTGAGTTCGAGACCAGCCTGGGCTACAAAAGTGAGCTCAAAGCTAGCCTGAACTGCACAGTGAGACCCTGTCTCAAAAAGCAAAATAAATAAATAAATAAATAAATAAAGTGGAAACAACTAGGACCTAGAGCAGAATGGGATTCTGGTGCTGGGAATCTCTTGGAAGCCAGGGTGATGGGAGATGAGACAGTGGGATGGAATGTGGGACCCATCCTCACATGACTCAGTTTCCCCTAGGAGCTGTCTGGCTTCTCAGGACCCATACTGTGGATGGCATAGCTCCAGAGGCTGTGTGGAAATAAGGGGACCTGGTGGGTGAGTTCATTCCACAATACCTGAGAATAATGTTTCACATAAGAAAGGAAGCTGAGGGCCAGGGTGGGGTATGGGGCCAAGGGCAGCACTGCAGCCAGCTACTTCCTTTTCTTCTCAGGACTGATGTAGATCAGGCTGGAAACCAGGATTCCAAGGAATATGGTGACTGCCAAGGTAAAGGGAAGGAGCTATGATGGCCACAGACAGCATATGGATGTGGGCTTTTGTCTTCCTCACTTTCTGTGGTACAGTTGATGCTGCCCCTTCTTCGGATAGCCTCCCACTTCCCCCTCTCCACTCTCTCTCCCTGCTTCATAGATGGAGCAACTGGGAGTCAGTCTGGTCCCGGGGATTCCGCTTATGGTGAGTCCTCCTGTCTCAGCTTCAGTTTCCCTTGCTTATTAGCCCACACCCCCAGCCTGTGCCACACGGCGGCAGCAGCAAACCAGCACCCTGGACACCCTCAGAGTGTCAGGCAAATTTCAGCATCCTCCAGATGCCCAGCATCTAGCTCACTGCCTGGTGCACAGTGGGGCATGCAGTAGGTTTTTTTCTTTTCTTTTGGTCTTTTTGAGACAGGGTTTCACTATGCAGTTCAGGCTGGCCTTGAGCTCACTTTTGTAGCCCAGGCTGGTTTCCAACTCATACTGATCCTCCTGCCTCAGCCTCCCAAGTGCTGGGATTACAGGCATGTGTCACCATGCCCGGCAACATGCACTAGTTTTTGCACAAATAAACAAATGCCCCCACAGTGAGCCCTGCCCTACGAGGCGAGAAAAGCAGATGCTGGATGCCGAAGTTCTAAACTGTTGGGTTTCAAAGCTTGGGGGACATTGGGTGGGTGTTTGGTAGAGAGCAAGGAGCCTCACGGGCTCCGACCTGGTCTCTGTCACCAGTGCTTCTGGGTCGTGGCTCTCACCCTGAGGGCCCCAGTCCCCCCAGTGATGCCTCGGGGCCCCAGTCTTCCACTCTTGGAGCTCACACTCAGGGTAAGGGGGCTGCTGGGAGGGGCAGGAGTGCCGTGTGGGGCTGCTGACTTGAAGGATTCTGCGCCCAGTACAGACTGCTGTTTGGTGCTCACTAACGCCTGTTTGGAACCCCCTCCCCCAGCCGGGCACTGCAGCCTGAGTCCTGCACGGGCAATTTGGCGGTTGCTCTTGGCATGGCTTCAGGGCCCAGATGCTCTGGCCTGTGCGTGAGGGTAGTGTTGGGCTGTTTGGAGGCGTCCAGGGAGGTGGACGCCAAGGAAGGAAGCCCAGGGCCCGGCTGAGCCCCTGCTCCCCTCGGTGGCAGGCGTGCGCCGGGACCTCCCCGCGGCCTCGCCCTCGCGCTCCGTCCCTGTCCCGCTCCTCCTGGCCAGCGTGGCCGCAGCCTTCGCCCTGGGCGCCTCCATCTCTGGCCTTCTGGTGTCCTGTGCTTGTCGCCGCGCGCATCGACGAGGGAGAAAGGACATCGAGACCGCGGGGCTCCCGCGCCCTCTCTCCCTCCGCAGCCTGGCGCGGCTGCACGGGGCAGGCGGGGAGCCCCCACCACCAGCTAAGGACAGCGACGCCGCGCAGACGCCGCAGCTCTACAGCACCTTCTTGCCCCCGCCCGACGGCGGGCCCCCGCCCGAGCTGGCCTGCCTGCCCACGCCGGAGTCCACGCCCGAGCTGCCCGTCAAGCACCTCTGCGCGCCCGGGGCGCCCTGGGAGTGGAACCAGAACGGGAACAACGCCAAAGAAGGTTCCGGCCACACGCGGGGCAGCCACGCGGCGGGAGGGGCCGCGCCGCGAGTGCTGGTGAGGCCACCGCCGCCCGGCTGCCCAGGGCAGGCGGTGGAGGTCACTACGCTGGAGGAGCTGCTGCGCTACCTGCACGGCCCGCAACCGCCCCGCCCGGGCGCCGAGGCCGCCGCCCCAGCCCCTTTCGCGGCGCGCGCGCTCCCGCCCGAGCCCAGCCCCATCCCGCGCGAAGGCGCGCCCCCCCTGCGTCTGGACGTGCCCCCCAACGGAGGCTGCGCCGCCCCCCCCACGCGGCCAGCGCTCTCCGCCCCCGCGCCCAGGCTGGGCATCGGCGGGAGCCGCAGGCTGCCCTGCCCCCCAAACCGCGCGCCCCCGGCACTGCTCACGCGCGTGCCCTCTGGCGGCCTCTCCAGGTACTCAGGGGGGCCAGGCAGGCACCTCCTCTACCTGGGCCGGCCCGAGGGCTACCGCGGCCGCGCCCTGAAGCGGGTGGATGCGGAGAAGCCCACGCTGTCCCCGAAGCTACCCCTGGCCGTGCCCTCCCCCCATACTGCCGTGTCCGGCGGCAGCCACTTTAACTTTTGAGAGGAACTGCACGAGTTTCGAGGCCCTGGAGCCTCATGTTCCCCGAGGCTGGACACACCCTTCTCCAAGGACAGTGATGACCTCCCCTCCATCCACACCTCCAGCCTTCCTGACTCTGCGAGTCTCCGGGGCTCCTCCTCTTCTCGGGTTATTTATTGACTGTCTTCCCTTGCCCTCGAGAGGAGTGGGAGGCGAGCCGCTTGTCCCTCGCTGAGCCGACATTTCGAGGGCGCGGCAGACTCCCGCCCCGCTCCCCCACTCCTGCCAAGCTGCCTTAACTCGTCGCCCCGGCTCCCTCCCGCTGGGCCCCGGGCGGTCCACGCCGAGGGCAGATGGACGCGCGGAGCGGTCTGGTGCCGCGCGCTGTGTCGGGTCCGGGGCCTCTGGGGCCGGGACTTGTCTCTCCTACTGTGTAGGAGCCTCCGCGCCCCAATATAGCTGTGTCCCCGATCTACCGCCTGACTTCAATCGCATGGGGTAGGGAGGGTGGGATGGACCTTAGCGCTGCTCTGGGCGCCATCGCCTGCCTGGAGACTCCCGCCTCTCGGCCTCGAGAGCTTTCCAGGGTAATCCGGGCGGCTGCGGTCCCCCGGGCTTAATCAGGAAGCGTTTCCTGAAGGAGGCCAAGCGAAGAAATGGTGCATAGCGGTGAGCCAGAGCCCTAGAGACCAAGGAAGAGCGAAGCGGGGTAGGGGAGGTACCCAGCACGACTCTGGATTGAGGTTAAGGGAGCCAGGTGCCCGGCCTAGTCTATGGGGCTGAAGAGGGAATGTTCGCAGGAATAAAACGAAGCTGCAGCGTGATTGAGTTTTGCATCATCAAAGAGAATTTGGCCGGAAGGCTTCGGGTTGCTTGAGAGCTTTCAACCCTGCTGGGAGAAAGGTTTTGAACAGCTGTTGCCCAGCGAACGGTTCTTCGAGCGCAGCAGGGGGCGTATTTCCTCACGCGCATGCGCGGCCTCACCTCTCAGCCTCTTGTCGGCACCAGAGCGGGAGCTGTAGGTGATGAGTTTGTTTTCCAGCTTCCAGCTGGTGCTGCCCACAGTACTTGTGCATTATCCTGAGGACCAAGGGAGGCGCGATTGGGTCATCTGTTTTGCCCGCCTCCTTGGCGTTAAGGACACTTAAGGCCTTGCGCCGGCTGCGACTGCTTTTGCGGATTTGCAAGTCAGAGTTTTTGCAGGCGCACAGTCACGATGTCCAGTTCAGCCCAGGCCGTCGACCCTGGGCGCCTCCTTGAGGCTACACCAAGTCCTGCAGCTCATTAAGTCGAATTAGTGGCTCTTCTTTCTCAGCCAGAAAGTACGAAGCGAAATTGGTGAATAAAACTGGTAATGTTTCTGGCTTCGCCATTTACTACTTCTGATCACAACCCTAGCCCAAACTCCTGTTTTCTCCTTATTAAAAAAAAAAAGAAAAGGATTGAGAGCCCTCTCTAGTATTGAGCGGCACCAACCACAGAAGCAGGAGTATAGTTCGAATTGGTGTCATCCTGGATTACACAGTGAGTTCAAGGCCAGCCTAGACTGCACAGCAAGGCCTGGTCTCAAAAAAAAAAAAAAAAAAAAAAACTGTAGAACGTTCTCCAAACTTTCTTTTCCTTGTTATATTATCGCCAGCTCTGGGGGTGGGGCTGGCGCAGCATGTGGTGCTGGGGATGGAACCGTGCTTGCCTAAGCAGTCACGTTAGACCGCTGAGCCATCTCACTGGCCCTCCCTGAGCTTTCTTAACATCTCAGTTAGCTTTTTTTGACCACGTTTAGTTCTTAAGAGCTTAACTTTTTTTTTAAAGACTATAACTTTTTCGTGGCAGTTGTTTCACATGCTGGAGTGGTCTTTTTTTTTTTTTTTTTTTTTTTTTTTTGTCTTTTTGAGACAGGGTCTCGCTATGCAGTTGAGGCTGGTCCTGAGCTCACTTTGTAGCCCAGGCTGGTCTCGAACTCGCACCAATCCTCCTGCCTCAGCCTCTCGAGTGCTGGGATTACAGGCGTGAGCCACCACGCCCGGCATGGAGTGGTCTTTTAGGGCTGTTTTTCCCTTCTCAGTGGTCTTATTTAGACCAAGATGCTTTGTCATTGTTTCTAGGGCCCTAACAGGTGGGAAAAACAGGAAAGGAACAGAGGACCTCTCCTCTCTAAATTTCATTAATTTCCTCAAAAGGAGAACGC
>PVJA010056226.1:0-10881 GCA_004027025.1 Myocastor coypus
ACATATTTGATACTGGGTCTCGTTATGCAGCTCAGACTCAGTGCCTCCATAGTCCTGGAAATATAGGCGTGTATCTCCACACCCAGCTTTGGGCTGGGTCATGTGCTGTACCGAAGAGTGGACTTGGGTTCTTGCGCTTGCCAGGAATACCTAAGAGGCCATGGCTGCCTCAGAGGTCTGTGGGCCAACCGGAAGCTTAGACCGCTGAGCTGTTTCCCCAGCCTGAAAAAAATCTTGTAGCAGCAACCCAAAGTCTGTATCTGTCAGTGACAGATGAAGCAGCAGCAGCAACTGAGCAGAAGGCAAGCTGGCATAAAAGGGGCGTCAACTCTGCATAAAGCCGCTGTCCTGTGTGCACACGAGCACAGGACGCATGGAGTCAGAGCGGTGAAGCGTGACTATGCATGCACAGACACGCACATATGCAAGGGCGGTCACGTGGGAACCACTACGCCTCCCTCGCCATGACAGTCTGTGTGTCTACTGCGGAGGGATTTGGGGAAGATGCGACACAGTGCCCACAGGTCAGTGCCTGGAGCACATGAGTGGCACCCACAGGAAGGCCACGCAGCAGGGCAAGGCCTCCTTTCTGCTGAGGGGCCATAGCCTAGAAGGGTGGAGGGTATGTGGCCTTCGTGCTGTGGAGGGGGCTCTGTGAGGTCACAGAAGGCTCCTGTCAGCTTGGGCCCCATCTGCCATGACTTCTGTACCAAATGGGCACTAAGCTGCTGACAGCCTTGCTGACAGGCTTCTACATGCCGCAGTGCAAATGCATGGCTTTCAATTGCTTTTACAGCTCAGGAAATTTTCAGACCTACCTGCCACCTTATTAAGGGCATATATTTTAACCACTATGTCATCAAACAAAGCTAAAACAAGTGCTACTTTTACAGTTTGCAGAAAAATCCTTTTCAGGCAATGTGTACTGATTTGAGTGCAAGACAGTGGCACATCTGGCGAACTGAGAAGAAATCTGACAGTGCATAGTGCATTCAGGGGAAACAAGACTAGCACTATTCTGGTGAGAAAAGTTGTTGTTCAGGCTGTTAACAAACATTAAGCCTCGAGTGAAGGAGCAACTAAACTGCCCCATTTTATTAGTGCTGGTCTTAACATTAATGCTAAGATAGGCTTCTTTTTTACTTCCACACTATGATTTCCAGAAACATTATGCTTTCCTAATTAACATTAGAAACTTGCCGGGCGTGGTGGCTCACGCCTGTAATCCCAGCACTTGGGAGGCTGAGGCAGGAGGATCGCTGCGAGTTCGAGGCCAGCCTGGGCACAAAAGTGAGCTCAAAGCCAGCCTGAACTGCACAGTGAGACCCTGTCTCAAAAAGCCAAAAAAATAAAAAAAAAGAAACTACATAAATTACAGAGATCCTGTTGAAATAGCTATTATCGACTTATATGTGATATGAAGACATGAAAAGTATAACCATCTTCCAAGTATGACTCAACAATGGGTATCTTTTTATTTTTCTCTTTTTGAGACAGGGTCTCACTATGCAGTTCAGGCTGGCCTTGAGCTCACTTCTGTAGCCCAGGCTTGTCTCGAACTTGCACCAATCCTCCTGCCTCAGCCTCCTGAGTGCTGGGATTACAGGCGTGTACCACCATGCCTGGCCCTAGCAATAGGTTATCTTTACAAGTGACAATGATAGTGTCAGAAAAAACAGGTGTGCTACGTTGGACAGAAGGCTCTGTTTCCTGGAAGTCTTCTTTCTCCAAGGATAAAGCACACCACCTATTTCACATGCATATTGGTGTCAACACAGTCATGGAGGTTTTCTTCTGATTCCAAAGTGAAACAATCATGAAATGATATAAAATTGCTTCACATGACTCTTAGACTCAGCATACTGTATGAAGAAAGGTATCACAGGACTAATTTCAAATCAACGTCTCCTCTGGGGTCAAAATAAACTGGGTGTGGTGATGCATGCCTGTAATCCCAGCATGTGGGAGGCTGAAAACAGGAAGATCACTACAAGTCTGATCTATGTAGTGAGACCCTGTAGACCCTGTACAAAAACACATTAAATAAAAAAAAATTTCAAAAAATGAAGTCAAATGATGGGCAGAGTCATAAAGACCGTGACTGAGGGGCAAAGCTGTGGCTCCTGGGATGGTATTCTTTTCTTCCAAAGAATAGTTCTAGTATTTCTGGTTTTACACAAGGTGATGATCTCAGCTCCAACAGTTTGTAGGTCTGTGTAATGCTGTATAGTATATTCAGTCTCTTAATGTTTCTGTCTGTGAAAAGCAGATGGTAAAGGACAAATTTCATAGGACTACTGTTACGTATTCAGTACTTACACCATTACGTAGTGTAACTGTATAACTAACATATACAAGCTACTGTTTTATCTTTTTCAGTGCTGGGGACTGAACTCAGGATCTTGCGCTTGTCAGGCAAGTGTTTATTCTACTGAGCTATCTCCCCTGCCCAAGCTACTATTTTAAACATTTGGTATGAAATTGTTATATAAAGCAAAGACAGACCGGAACAAAGTTCCGTATGTCCTGAACAAACTGGAAACAGACACTTTCTTGCATGGGTAGCGAGTACCTCTCTTTCCTGTTAAGGCGAACTGGATAGTGTTTCCTCCGACTCCGCAGAAGGCATCCACTATGATGTCACACGCGAAGCACTGGCTGATGCGCCTGGCGATGTGCTCTGCGATCTTTTCAGGGGTCACTGAAAACCAGCCCTCTGCCAAGGGAGAACACCTGTTATGCAAGCCGCGCACGCTCACAGTACACAGCACACGTGGGTATCCTGTGGTGTCACATCTTTGCAAAGGCTTAGGTTCCCTTTCTAAAAGTTATAAAATTACCTAGATTTAAGTAAAGTTCTACACTCTCATTTCCAATTTTGACATAAGTAAGCACTCTGATTTTAATTGTAGTTTTTTTTTTTTTTTTGAGGCACCAGGGATCAAGCTGAGGACCTTGAACTTGGCAGGCAGGTGCTTATGCCACTGAGCTATCGCCCTGGCCCTAGCACTCCAATTTTTAACCCAATTTTTCCTAATATACCTTCACCTTTCCAGTAATTACATGCAGCACTGAGTTAGTCTGAGACACTATCCACTATTTATTTGGTCTGGATGACGGAAAGCCAGCTTTTCTAACTGTTCAGCTCCAACGAGTTCCTCGATTATGTCATTTCTAATGGAGAAATAATAACCTAGACTTATATTGGACACTGGGAAAAACTTGCACGTTCTTAAGGGCCAGAAAAAGCAAGGGGCTGCCAGCACGTGGCTGGAGAGTTGCACAGGAATGACATGACAGCAGCACCCTCCTCGCCGTTGGAAACAGGTCCGGAGCGCTCCACGGGACAGGCGTGTGGCTCTGCCTTCCCTGGGCCCCTTCCCTCAGCAGCACGCTCCTCTCCATGATGCGTGCCAGCCAGCGTTCCCTGCCCAGCCCTGACCAAACCTCCAATAGCTCCTCATGACTGAAGAACACGAGCACCAACTCTGACACCCAATTCCAAATTTTTCTCAGCCTTACTTCTCCTAAAAAACTTCTCCACATCTCCCCAATCCACGCCAGCTTGTACGTTATGGGAAGAGGTTCTGAGAGCCCGACATCCCGCCATGGACCCAGACCTCCAGAGGGGTCTAGTGAGAAAGTGAGCGCCAAGGCTGAGGCTGAGCGAAGGGAGGCAGGCATTCAGGGGAGACGCTGAAGAAGGCGCCCAAATGTCGCCAGAGTTGGTTACACTGCGACTTCCTACACTGTTTCCTCACCAGGTAGATGTTCTTTTTAACAATCGATTGATTATATTTTTGCTGTGTATCCAAATATGCTACAAATACAGATTCAATCTAACTGAAAGTTTCAGAAACATTATATCCAAATTGAGAGATACTCTAGAAATTAACTGGCCATTGTTCCTTTGGAAAATATCAAAACAGGCCGGGGGGTGCAGCTCAGTGGCAGAGAGCTTCTCTTGGTAAGAGTCTTCAGCACCGAAGCAGCAGCAAAACCCTCAAGTCAACCCCTCAGTGCAGCTTTAGACAACTAAGCCTGGAACTAAAAGCAACACCTGATCCTATCCTGGAAGAAGACAGATACTTTCGAGCACGCAGCACGAAGCACGACAAGATGATGCGTGTCTGCAACTCCAGCACGGAGGCTGAGGCAGGAAGATTGCCGTGTTTTTGAGGTCGGCCTGAAATACACAGTGAGACCCTGTCTTAACTGACTAACATAAAGAAAGAATAAAAGAACCAACAAATGGATGGACATGATGGAACAACAGAACAAAGGGAGCTCCGAGCTGCAGAAAGGACTGTGGGTACATAAAGATCATTCTCAGCAAATCCATGCTGATGTATTAAGGAACAGTGGTATGTGTCCAACCGAATCAGAGAAAGACACCCAGAAAAATGCTGAAGATAGATGAACCTTCTTGTTAATTGGCAATTTTTCTGTAAATTTAGAGATTTCAAAATAAAACTAAGCACGGCCCAGGCCCCTTACCTCTGTCTAACTTGATCCCGTCGTCAAAGCGGGAGAAGAGTCGGTACCGCTGGGCCCAGTACTTCTGGAGCTCAGGGGCTGCAGCCATCTCCGGAGGTGCGCCGCTCAGCCTTCTGTTCTTCCTCTTCTTCCTCTTCTTCTTCTTAATTTCAGCTAAAATAAAACAGAAAAGATATAAATACTATTAAAAAGAAAATCATGGGGAACTTTAAAAGTGCAGCCATATCAAATAATAACAATTTTAGACCATATTCCAGAACATACAGGTAACAATACACCCAGAGAGAAAGGAGAGAATGATTAAAATTCCAATGGCTGTATGTTTCTGTCTCTGTTTTGCTTCTTATTGACTTTGAAACTGGAACAGTAACTCAGGCTCTGGAAGCACCAATTCTTTATTCTGACAAAAAGAATCAGCAAAGTATGTTCTACTTATTTCTTTTACAGTGCTCACAAAGATATAGGCTGGGCTGGAAGTAGCTCAGCAGTCAAAACACCTGCCTGGTAAGGACAAGGACCTGGGTTTCATTCCCAGTACCGCCTGCCACGTGGGCCCTAGAACCCAGGATGCACCAAGCAGGCCCTGAAACCAGGCGTGGTGGTGCATGCCTGTAATCCCAGTGCTGAGAAGGCTGAAAGAGGAGGTCACTATGAGTCTCATGTGCAAAACCAAACCAAAACAAAAAACCAAACCAAAACAAAACCTTAAAAATACATACACACATATATATCTGCTGTGCACCCCTATACAGAATTTCTAAAACTCTCCAGATCTGCCAATTCTGAACTTTGGCATGACATCACAAGTGGAAAATTCACACCTGACTTCATCTGACCAGTTGTAGCCAAAATTGAGATACACTAAAAATACAGTATAAAATTACCATCAGGTTATATGTACACAGCACACAAATGAATTAAGGAACTTCGTGTTAAGATGTCAGCTCAAGCCCCACAATACCTTGTTATATGTACACGCAAACATCCCAAAACCTGAACAAGTCCAAACTCTGAACTCCAGCTGGTTCCAAGCCCCTCACATGAGGGACACTCAAACTGTGTAATATAACAATAAAAGTTTCTGTTTCCAGGGGCCACAATACTGGTCAAGCTAATGAATTCTGAAATGTAAATGTTCCTCACTTCTTTAAAACAGAACCTTGCAAAGAGAAATTAAGCTTGAGCAGCCAGTAGGAATGTGTGAGCCTTAGAAGGCACGCGGGGTATCGAAGAAACTGAAGCATGAGTCAGTGAGTCCATCCTGTAGAAAAGGATCTCAATCATTCTCAGACTAAATGAGCTCCCTTTCTTAGATACATGACCACTGGTTTTGATTATTTGGCTCACTTCCAAGCTGATTTAGCAACAGAAAAAGATGAAGTGCTGTCACAGGTAAGGATAAAAGGGGGAAAAAAAACATCACGGTTGACCAAGAATAAAGGTCTGCTCCACTGCCCATGGGTCTCATGGGCAGCACTACAAATTATATGGTTACCAGGTCGTGGCAAGTAGCAAAGCCATCAAGAGCAAATTTTGGTGTTTCTCAGCAGAGGCCATGATGCTAATTTTAGGCGACAATGACAGTTTTCTGTTTTATAAGACTGCCTTGGGGGCTCAGAGGTCTAAAGTGCCTGCTTAGGAAAGCTTGGGCAGCCGGATGGACCGAGGTTCGATCTCTGGTACCATCTGCTGCATCAGCCCTGCCCCCAAGGCAGGCTGAGCTGGCCATAAAAATAAATAAACGAATAAATAAATAAAATTAAGGCACACTAAAAAAAAAAAAAAAGACTGCCTTCTACACCATCTAATATTCAGTAACTCAAGTACTAGATGCCAGAATTCCTCAGATTATTCTGAAAAATCAACATCATCCAAATGAAAAGGACTCGCATTAAGCTAAATCTTGTCAAGGGGAGCATGAGATTTGGACTCAGAGAACTTGTGCCGAGTTCGCTGTGCGACTTTCCTTGGCCATCTTTTAAATTCTCGGTGCTACTTTCTGCATGTATAGCATGGAGATCTCCAACTCACTGGGCTGTCCTACAGATTAACTCGGTACCAGGGAACGCTTCAGAAATCCACAAGCGTTATGCACTTAAGCGTCAGGTGCTATAACACTAAGAAAACAAACCACAGTATTAAGAAAGGGAAAGAAGAAAGCTGTGAAGATGGCGAGTCGTGCCTCAAAGAAAGAAAACAAGCTAGGCTCAAATGAAGGATTTTCTTCAACGCTGTATTAAGAAGGACATGACAAAACATCACAAGAGGCCTAGCTGTTGCACAAGGACAAGCCTGAAATAGCTTGTCAATAACCTTAGTGCAATAGCAATGAAAATGTTTAAAAGGAGCACTACTCTATTCCGCTGGATACAATTATTATTTGGAATCAGGAATTTTTGCATGGAAGACATCAGAAAGTACATGAGGACATAAAGCGAAATGTTATTTTTCATTAGGGCCCAAACCAATGCATCATGTTTGGTACAAACCAAAGTACCACCCACCATCAAGACAACAAATTCATGAAGTATTGACAAAGACAAGCTGATGCTACAGCCAATGTGCAGGGCGGGCGGCCTGGGGCTTGCAGTGGCATGGCAGCAGAGGCCAGGCTCTGCATCGTTCTCAGATGCAGTCTTTGCACGCGTTGCCCTTGGGTGCTATGGCTTGCTGAGCTCAGGAGAGCGCCGAGGGTGGCAAAGCACAGCCGGTGAGCATGGTCACGCTCAACTGGCCTTCTCCCCACTTAGGATAAGATGGCCCTAAATCCTTAGGTACAAGTGATTCAACAGTGAGAGCTAAGAAAATACAAAAGCAGGAGAAAACGCACTCAGAAACCCACTAGACGTGGAAGCAGATTTGACCTTACCTTCAGTGTCTACCTGGGCAAAGCCTGGTGCTTCCTGGGCAACACAATTCTGGGTCTCTGGAAGAGTGGCTACCGGGCTGTCCTGCTCCTTCTTTTCCGTCTCAGGCTCACTGGCCAAAGAGCTAGCCTGACGCTCCACAGGCTCCAGACTCTGAGCTCCCAGCAAGCCACCAACTTCTGTAGCCGACATGTCTTGCTCCTCTGCGTCACTGCTGGTGGAACTGTCCTGTATATTGTTGTGAGAAAACGACTCCTGTGCTGCTTCCTCGCCCACTGGCTCACTAATCCATTTGAGGAATTTTTCCACCTGAAATTTTAAGATGACATCACCATCATGAATTTAACTGGAGCTCTCCCCACCTTCTAGCACTTGTGACTAGACTTACGGGCTGCTGTAATTACACCTTCTGGGAAGTACGCTGCATCACACAAGCTAATAAGCAATGCTAGGCTAATTGGAATTTATCTGGGCATCTCATGATCTTATTAAATTTTTTTCAAAAAGAAAATGTCAGATTAAACACTTCCTGCTAAAATTAGCATAAAAAGCCAAGTCAAACTGTCTCAGTAGCTTTCCATAATGGTACCTATCAAATGATAGCCACCATAATTGAATAATGGTATCTACTTAAGTCATTAATTTAGGCTTTCAACTGCAATTTACAATAGTTTTCTGCAATGGTCTATATTAAATGTTACATAGTACCAAAGATGAACTCTAAACCGTTTGGTGCTAGTTTATTTTTAAAAGTAGAAGCAGTGCTACCTTGGAAAGAACAAGTGCTGCCTCCTAGTGAGCAGCAGAACCAACAAGATGAGGCCTAAATGGTGCGTAAGTTTATCTGTTTAACTATTAACAAGGCCCAAGGTCAGGCGATGACTTCCTTGTGTCTTTCATAACCAGCATTCTTCAAACCAGATCTCCACGACCTTCGTAAGAGTAAGTAAATGAGAGGGAAAGTGGCAGATACACGGCAGGTGACACCCTAGAACAGTGATGGGAAACCTTTTAGAGATGAGGGCCCAAATCCTAACTCTAAGTCCACTGAGTTACCACAAAGCACCAACACTGTGCTTACACCTGAACAGTGAAGTTGTACTTTAGAAAAAATGTGTAGCAACATCTTGCATCTTAAAAGAAAACTAAATAAACACAGGTGCCACAGGCTCATGCCCACTGTGCTAGCATGGGCCGTGAGGGACACTGACTCCTGCGCGGAGCTCTCCTGAGGTTCCCGCCCTCAGCAGAGCTCCCAGGACACAGCAGCCAGGTTTCTCACTCTGTTGCACCCATGCTCTACTCTCACCTACTTACTGATGCATGTGTGGGGGCTACTATGCCCCAAACACCAAGAAAAGCCCACAGGACCAGGCTGGGAAGTCCCTTTGAGCTGTAACTAGGGCCACCAAATGGTCACGAAAATGTAAGTGGCAGCTGGCCAATCTGAAATAAAACACAAAACCAGCCATGACTTGAGCAACAGCCACCTTTATGCCAGTCAAGCAGGAGAGCGTACTGTGACGGTAAAGGAAGTCACCTGGGATTCTGAGACCAGTGTTCCTGCCTGCAGAACCACTGGTGACAGGGCTGATCCCAAGGTCCCGCTCATTAGAAGGTGCTTGCAAAGATCAATTTCCCCTGAAGTACACAACATCCACATTCCTCGGGGGAGCTGGTGCCGGGACTGATTTCTTTCCTCATCCCCCTTCCCTCTCTACCTATCTCCTGATCCCTTTCCACTGATTTTTCTCCGTAAGTTGCTTTTTATCCTACAAGACAGAAGGCCAATTTGTGAAACCAAAAAATATTCTCATCTCTTCTGCTTCCCAAATACTTGGACGGTAGTATAATAAAGCCTAAGACAGGAATATTTCAGGTTACAGTTTGAGTCCATAAATTAGCCTTACTGCTATTGGGAAGCCCTCAATTAAGGCTTATAGTAAAATGCACATCAGACTTTTGGTTATTAAGATGATAGGTAAGAAATTCCCCTGACCCTGCTGCTACTACCTAGGCAAGGCAGACTGACTTGCTGGTCTTTCTACATGCTACTCCTTCAGCTTCCTTTTTTTTGTATTTTAGGGAAGGGTCCACAGGGTGTTCAGGTTCTTACTAGTAGATCGGACATGTAGTGATCTGCCTGTTTAGAGCCTCTCAAGGGCTGGGATTACAGGTGCAGGCCACCACGCCTAGTCTCAATTGCGGTCTCATTTCATTCTCAGTGTTCCCTGGGGGTGGGGCCAGCATGGCAGGCCAGGGTGTCAAACCCCATGCTCCTGTGCCTGCTTGCAGGTGCTTTAATCCACTGAGCTATGTGGCCAGCCCCACTCCTTCAGCTTTGAAACATCTTTTTTCATACTGCCTCATTTTAAAATGTGGTTTACATAATCTATGCCTTCGGAAAGGAAACAAAAAATTTAGGCACCTTTCAATCTTTTTTTTTTTTTTTTTTTGCAGCTTTCAATCTTGTAGAAACAAATTTCCCTTTTGAATATAAGAATTTAAAAGTCATGCTCACAAGATGTGATCCTTGAGAGGATACAGCATAAAATTCATGTGTACCTTACTCAGAGTCTTGCTTCTCTTGAAAACTGGTTTTTCTGAGTCTTCTGTGAAGAAGATGTGTTTGTTTTTCATCTTTATTTGCCGGCGCATATCCAGATATTTCGACCGATGCTTCACATTCTTCTCTAGATACCTGATCTGGCGATGGCTGAAGGTTTGAATTCCACCATATCTGCAACCAGATCAAAAGTGATTCATACTTTAAAATCTGGGCAGATATTTTCTAATGGAGAAAGAGGAAAGCTAACTATTTTCACTCCTTTTTTTGCTATTAATAGCCACCATTTTTTAATTATAAAACTGTTGAAGTAAAAATTACAGAAGAATTGATAGTCTTGTTAATTTTAAAATATAAAACATTAAAGACAGAAATAACATAGCCAAAATATGGAAGGAAAAAATATATAGTATATAGCAATAAGGAAGTAGCAAAATAAAATAAAATAATAAAAGAAAACCCACCAAAAACAAAAAAACACTCAGCATCCACAACTACACAAACAAAAACTGTAAAAGGCTTAAGTTAACAGCTTTTGACACTGCAGTTCTGCCAATAACCCACTACGATTATAGAATATTGGACTATGTATGCAACTACTTTCTCTTAGTTCAATGGGAAGAATTTTTTTTTTTTTTTTTTATCAATAATGACTAGAAAAATTATCATGTCTGCATCCTGTGCTCTAAATAACTACTATGAGGACAACAATATGCATCGTATCAATTATTGGGAATGTACTAACATGTTTTAAAACTGTCACATTGTTATTTCTTATTAAAAGTGAGAACAGGGTCAAATCCCCTCAAGATTAAGTTTGGGACCACAGACAGTACTTTGTAGAACTGTTGTTAAGTGTCAGCCTTCGGGACGAGTCACGGCCATTGCTTGGCCATTTTGCTTTCTGTGAAAGCCTGAGAGAATGTTTTTCTCTGGGCGACTTTCCTTAGA
>PVJA010056227.1:0-10884 GCA_004027025.1 Myocastor coypus
GATCAAACAATTAAACATTAACCTTTCTAAATCCACATTACTTTTTTTTTTTTTCCTTTCGTTTTCCCCCTTCTTTTCTTTGAAAGTTGACATATTGCATATTGTCCTCACAATGGTTTTCCTGTTTTCAAGTAAAGGGTACTGCAATTTTGACTGGGATGTGACATTGTTAGATCACTTTGGGGAGTACTGTCACCTTACCAGTAGCATTAGTTCTAATTCATGAACATGAGATGTCTTTCTCTTTCAGTCCTCTAACTTTCAGCAATGTTTTGCACTATATTTTCCTGAAAATAAACCTGACTCCCAAAATAAGGCCCGGGTAAGACTGTTGAATGGATGCATTTAGTATGTACACTGCAACACTGTTATGGTTTATGTCTAGTTGTCCCCGCAAAGCCTCACGTAGTCATTGGGTGGGGACTTCTATAGATTGAGACTTGACTCATGAGTCACTGGGATTATGTGTTTTAGTACTGATGGGATTATTGGTCTGAGTAGGGCTGGGACTATGGGTGTGGTCTAGGGTGGATATCCTTAGGCAGAGAGCCTGATAGGAATATAGAGAGACAGACTAGAGCTGTTGCTGTTGCTCTGCTGCCTTGTTTGGTTGGCTGCCTTCATCGCCATTTTGTTGCTGTTCTGCCACCATGAACTGGATGCTCTCTGCCCTGTTCCACTCAGCCTTGGGCCAGCCAAATATGGACTGAAACCTCCAGTAACTGTGAGCTAATAAACCTTTCCTTCCTTCATTTTGAGTGTTGGTTATTTGTCCCAGCAGTGAGTAAAAAATAACTAAGACAAACACTCAACAGAGGTATTGAATTATAAAATAGTATTTATGGCCAGGTGTGGTGGCACATACCTGTAAACCTGCAGTCAGGAGGCCAAAGCAGGAGGATCGCTGTGAGTTCAAGGCCAGCATGGGCTGCAGAGCAAGCCCTTGTCTTAAAGCAAAACAAAAATTAATACATAATTAAGTATAAACAAATAATATTGACATTTATACTTAAATACATGATAATATAAACTGTTTTTATTTTTATATAATATAAATGCACAAGCAGGTGCCTTTGAATGAGAGGTAAATGTTTATGTAAACAGATCAATTAGAAACACTGCTGAATGACTGATTTGAGTAGACACAACACGCAGACAATGTGTGCACTTGGTAATGAGAGGATGTGATTGTCTAATGTGAATCTTCATAATTTAATACCTTGTGTGTTCTTATGGACATATTTAATGCACTCACGTGAAATAAATGTTTTCTGCATTTTGGTGCCTGTAATTTTTTTGTCACTTTTGTGTGGTACATTGTTCTTAACTGTCATCATTTCTGTTGTTGCTCCTGGCTCATAAGTCTTCAGTTACCACTTGATTTAACAGAAACTTTGTGAAGCCAGTGTGCAGGTCAGGACTTGGGTGAAGAATTCGCGGGATAAAATCACTGACAGCTGCGTGGCCAACATGCTGCAAGCAGGCTCATGAGACAGTTGATATAATGATGAACAGCTCCCCGATTAGGTTAATGGTAGGCTACATGGACAAGAAGGCAGCTCCATTGCTGCACAAAAGGGACTGGGGCCAATGGTCCTGTGGGAAATGGAGTTGGGAGAAGCTGAGGCCAGAATTTGGGTTTGGATGGTTAAGATGATGTTCCTGAAGATGACATGACTGCATTTGAAGAAATGTAGATTTTTGGTACATAAAAAATAACATGTCCCCTGAAAATAGCCTGTTGTCTTTTGGAGCAAAAATTAATATAATGCAACTCTTTAGTAGGCATTTTTTGGTCTCTGGAGGGTGTTGAGGCAGCAGGTGGAGGTGGTTGGGCTGACCCTAGGACATGGACTCCCAACAGCAGAGTATCAGTGAGCGTTGTGGTGTCACACTAAGGATACAGATGACTGCCATGATCATGTCCCCAAGCCTAGGAGCATGAGACTCCTCTCAGAACCATGACCTAAGAATGTCCCATCTTCCCCATGCCAGAGGATAGTGGAGACAGGAGCCCCTTGTGGCTCTTAGATGTTGTAGTACCTCATGGTATATGTGGTGGTCTTAGGTGCTTATCCTCATATTGGGTGGCAATATCTTGAGCCTGTGTCAGAGGAGCCCATATACCCAGGTTACATGGTAGCAGATGGGAGCCTGGAGCCACTCTTATACACAGCTGTTGTTCTGGGGACCACAGTCCAGAAGGGGCTGGGTAAGAGGAGATGAGCTTCAGTCCTCAAGCAAATGAGTCACAGCCTAAGCAGAATGGAGGCTCTGATCTGGCTAGTGGGGTGGGGGTGGAGGTGGGCTGCAGAGTGGCACCTGAGCAGGTGAGTGTGGGAGGTGGTAGAGTCGGGGATGCTGTTGTCCAAGGGGCTACCACAGAGGCATGTCTGTTGCACATCAGTGGTGGAGAGCTGAGGGCTTATCTTCTTAGCTAAGGAGCCATAGATCTGGGGTCTGGGCTGGTGTCCTGTGGCTAGAGGACCCTGTGGGCTGTGCTCTACAGAGGCCTCTCCCTGCCATGAAGATCTTTGGTGACCACATAGCCTTTAACTGACACTTCTCTGGCATCTGTGCTGTTCTGGCAACTTTGGTGGTCTAGCTGTTTAAGGCTCACAGCAGTTACACCCATGTAGTTACTGTTCCCAGTTGAAGATGAGATGCTGGCCAGTCACCATAGACTGGTGGCTTAAAGGACAGGAGTTTGTCCCCTCACAAGTGAGGTGGCTGGGCTGATCTCTCCTGGTCTTGTACACCCTGTCTGTGTCTCTATCTCCTTTTCTCATTCCAATACCAGTTGGACTGAATTGGGGCCTGACTGATCTCTTCAAAGGCTGTTTTCAAATACAATCCCTGAGATGCTCGTGTCACCACTTAGTTGCTAGTCCTAACTGACCCATCCCTCCTTTCTTTCATCTTTCTGTCTTCTGTGGTTTTACCTGCCTATCATGGAGGTGCTGTTCTACTTCTGGGAGCCTGTGGGTCCCTGATTAAGCCAGTGACTGAACCAGACTGGACAGGCCAGTCCTTCTAACACCTTCCAGGGTTGTCTGCTTAAACTCCAGAAAGGGGATGAAGACAGAGGGATGAGGGAGAAGGAGCAAAAACCC
The DNA here is from genome assembly GCA_004027025.1 of Myocastor coypus. Taxonomy (NCBI): domain Eukaryota; kingdom Metazoa; phylum Chordata; class Mammalia; order Rodentia; family Myocastoridae; genus Myocastor; species Myocastor coypus. The sequence continues at coordinate 3,114 of PVJA010056227.1, forward strand.
CATGTAGCAGGTACCTGAGGTCTCCCCAACAACCCCCCCCCCCATGGGGTAGCCCAAGGGAAGCTGGCTGTCCCTCAGGGACACATGCCCCCCAGCTCAGCTCTTCCTGGCCCTTCACTGTGGCCACACAGCCTTACAGCACCAGCGCAGCCTTTGCCTCCCCACTGGACTGGCTCCAGGCCCACTCCATTCTTACAAAAACTCAATTTGTAGTCAAGTCCTGCTGACAGGAAATCCAATGCTAACAGGAAAATCATTGCTTTTCAGGCAGAGCTGTGGCACTGCCTGAGTGATGCCAGGCATCCCAGCCCAGTACCTCCAGTTACCATGGCAACTATTGCCTCACTACCTTCCTGGCCAGGGCTCAGAGCTATGTACGTGTCTCAGGAAATTTGTTTATTTAGTTTATCCTCAGCCACCATGCCATGGGCCTGGCTTTGTTGACTGAGGCGCAGACAGCTGCTAGGGCCAAAGAGATCTATGGCATACAATGGCCAGCACCAACCCATCTGACTCTGGAAGACAAGGCCATGGCTATACCACATATCAGAGCCCAGCCCTCTCCAGCCCTGGCAACCTGGGCTGAGGATCTGGAGTCTGTAGGCTTTGCCTAGGGGATCTTTGGGGTAGACAGAGATGAAAGGCAGAACAATGACCCCCCCCACCCCCCCCGCAAGACATCCACAGCCCATCTCTGGAATGGCCCAGAAACAAACCTTCCCCTAGACAGCAAGGCAGCCAGATGGCACCCTGACCTGACAAACAAGCCACCATAAAATCACAACTGGGTGTGAAGTAAAAGAAACAAAACAAAACAAAACCCAGAAACCATGTTTTTGTAAGCTAGCTATTCCCCAGCATGCTTATTCCTGAATTTGGGTCCTTTTTTAGGTAGCCACAGGGCTTGAAGTGCACTGGGAAGACTTGGAGGCCCAGTCACCAAGATAGCTTTGTGTCCTCATGGACATGCTGGGCCAAATGTGCCTGTCCAGAGATATCCATATATAAAGTGGCCCACAAGGTAGCTGGGACACATTTGCTGATGATCTGGACAATGCCCCTGGCCTCCTGTCTGGGCCTACTTTATCTGTCATCCTCAGCAGGCAGTGACATCACCAATAGGGGAAAGCATGCTGCTGCCCTAAGGGACAACACAACATAGTCAGATATTCCTGCATGGTTTTTATTTTTTAACTATTTATTATTTGTCATTGCTCATAGTTTCACATTTTACAATTCCACATTTTGTCAAAGTCTTTTTCAATTCTCAATTTGGTAAAATAAATAGATAAAGGAACTCTATGTCACTGTTCTCTTGAGGCTTGGTTAACTTCATGATTGAATTTTCGCATCCAGCCTGTGAAGACCCAGCCCACACGGCATCTTCTGGACATATACACCATGTCAGGGGTTCTGGGGGGTAGGGAGGGAGGCTCTTGTCACCTCCAGAGTCACCTGAACTTGTCAGTGGTAGTTTTTGTCTTGAAATAAACAGAAATGCAAGTTAGGTCAGCGTGGAGCTGACCCACTCTGAGTCAGTCACAGAGGGCCACCTGTTGGGCCTGTAGGTGGAGCTCCCCAAGAAGTTTCCAGTGTGTCACCCACTGGAGCACCTGCAGAGCTGGGGCTGGGCTTGTGGGAATCAGTCCAGACCTGTTAGGTCTTTGCTGACTCCAGGATGTTTGTTCACCCCCAAGAGGGGAAGCAATTTCATGTGGAGCCTTCTCCTGTGGAGTGAGTGTTTGAGGGGTGGGCAGCAGAGGGCCTCCTCCATCCTGCCTTGTTGGGTCTTGTCTGGCTCCAAGTTGGCCCAGCGCTGCCTGTAGGGTTCCATGTACCCATAAGATGCTTTTGGCTAAAGGTGAACCACCATCACAGCACGAGGGACCTGGCCTTTCTTCCCTGGCTCTGACTCAAGCACCCACTCTTCCTGGCAGAATAAATGGAGCCATATCACATCTCCATCTCTGGAAGATCCTGATTCCCAAGGAAAATAAAAAAATCCTTTTGGAAACACCATCATTATAGTTGTGTTGGGTTTAATTGCTCAGCAATTCTCTGTGCTCCTTCTCAAGACTAAATTGTCTGTACAGTTTCCCCCAGCTTGCATATGTGCTCACACATGCACACATGTGCTAGATATGCAAGGAGCCCCCAAGGAACTTCTGCATTGCAGTCTGCAGGAGGCGGAGCCTTGGTCACAAGAACATGGGGGCTGTCATTCTATCTGCAGACCTGGGGTCCCACAGTGCCTCTGTATCTGTGTGGGTGATGAGTGTGCTGTGTGCAGGCACAGGCAGAGGGACAGGCCTTGGGATACTGCTCTTGGGAGCAGCAGCACTATTGGAGCTCAGGTGAACTGGGGCAGAGTCACAGCTGCCAGGAACCCACTTCACCTGTCCAGCCACACAGCCCTATCCTGCAAGCAGCTCTGTGTCGAGTGGCCCATTCTGGGAGGTGAGCCAAAGGACTGGCTGTTCTGAGGCCTTTCTTCATTCCCCAGACAAAGCCAGGGAGGCTGTTGGGCTGAGTAGTCCCAGAGGTCCAAATGGACTGCTTCCTTCTACTTGCTGGCTGCAGCCCCTCTGTCTTTTCCTTTCCTTCCTCTTGAATCTCCAGCAGCATGCAGCCTGCTCTGAGTGGTTCTGGGCTTATACTTTGAGAGGACAGTCGGCCCGGTGAGCTGGGGTGGGGTGGTTACCCTAGCCCCTAAGAAGGTTTCTCCATCAATGGTCCATCTTTTCTGTAGCTAATGCTCTGGTCACATGGAAAATAAAACAAATATGTCTTCCTTGAAAAGCCTCAGAAGAAAAACAGCCTAGAAGAGACCATGATGTGCTGTGACACGCTATGAGTGCCAGGTGCCTGGATGCTGGTTCAAGGCAAGAAACAATGTCAAGCCAAGGCCCTCCCTGCCCTGGACTTTCTGGATATTATAGTGAAGACAGAAAGAAAGCACAAGGTCCCTCCTCAATTGGTAGCAGCTGAGTCAGGGGCCAGTTGGTGGTGTGGTGCTACACCTGGAGTGAGTGGATTCACTATGTACACAGTGGCCTCGGCCTGGCAGGAGCCCTGGGTGCTGCTATCTGACTCGCTTCTCCACGGAGTACACGGAGATGTAGTAGTCATTGCTTCCAACTGCCAGATGAGGCTGTGAGACAAAAGAGGGATGAGGAATAAGCAAGGCTGCTGGGCAGGGCTGATGAAGGTGTGCAGCCCAGGTGTCATAAGTGACCCTCTGCCCCTGACCTGAAGATAGGCTTGGAAGCTATGTGCCTGCTAACAACCAGTTTTTAGCAGGGATGATACATCACCCCCCTTTGTGGCAGGCAATTTGCATACTACTCATAGTTCCCCACAGTGGCTCTTCATGAACCCCCCCCCCCAATCATCTGGGAATCAAATGTGTTTCAGCTGAGAGCTGCATGCAGGCTTGCATGGAGGAAAGGCGGGAAGGCAGGCAGGCAGCAGCATCCTAATTTAAACACACATAGCACACAATCCCTAAGTGGACTCAGATTAAGGACTGGTGCTCTTGTGCACTGATCTGTGGATCCCTTATGAGAAGACAGGGGCATCAGGGATCCAAGGACACTCCTGTGCTGCCTTCTGTGCTGTCTCCTCTTTCCTGAGACAGGGAGGGAAGGATTCAGGATACAGGAGTCACTCAGGTGGCCCCTGACTGCTGCTAACACCGTACTTGCCCACATCCCACTTCCACCTGACCCTGGCATATGGCACAGACCCAGTGTGGGTGGAAAGCCAAGCAGCTGATGGCTCCGACACGTTGGCCCATGAACCCGTCATAGTACTTGATGTTGTTGATCAGCTCGCCATTTCCATTGTAGATGGCAGTGAACTGGTTCATGGAGCCACTGCAGGGAGTGAATAGAGAAGTTTAAGACATCAGTATCTGCTTCCTTTTAGGGTGAGACAAAGGGTGGGCCCAGAGATGGAAGACTGAAGGGGCAGGGACAAGGGCAGGGGTGGGGCTGGTGGGGCAGGTGGAGCACCTGATTCACAGAATGGCAACTTAGCTCTTGGCCTTCATATGAGGACTTGGGGGTCTGCCCCAGAAATGACTCATAGGACCCTCAGAGTTTGCTCTGGGAGGAGGATGGAGCAGGGAAGAGATTTTTTATTTTTAGATTTAATTTTAGTACAGTTAAATCCTCCAACCCATTCTCCTTCAGATGGTGTAAGGGTAGTGAGCCTCATCCCAGTGGCCTGGGAATCCAGGGAGATGGGGCACCTACCATGCAATCAGGTTTGCCTGGGGGTGGATGTCCAAGGCCGTCAGCCCCTTTACGATCTGTAGCACATTCACAGACTCAGGCATCCGGGGATCGAAGAAGCGAACATCACCATTGACGCTGCAGGAGAGGGTCACGATAACACCTATGGGCAGGGGCAGGACTTTGGGGACCCTCTACAGCCCAGGGGGTATCTGATAGGGGAACAGTGGTGCTGGACCTGTGGAGTCTGATGTCCCTTGGTACACACACCACCTGATGCCGAGCCCATTGACCCCAATGCTGCTCATAGACCCTTCTCTCTGATCCCAGCAGCTAGGCCCCTGCCAAGTTCCCCAGGGCCAGAAAAAGTGATGTGTGGGATCTGGGGTTAAATACCCCAGTCAGGTCTGGAGAGAGGCTGGCGAGGCAGAAGGCAGTGTTTCCAGGGAGGGAGGCCTGACAGTCCCCTGCCTTCACCTCCCATAGTTGTCCATCCCAAGAATTATGCTTTGTTTTTATAGCACAAAGGAGAAAAGAACATCTTTTTGAAGAGATGGTGGCTTTGTGACCATAAATTACATTTTGCTGTCCTGTTAACAGGCAAATAAATATCCTCTGCTCTCAGCACGGTATTTACTGAACAGCAGAACTGAATTTATGTGCAGAAAATGGCTCAACTTAAAAATGTGACAATACTGCTTGGCACCATGCCTGTAGCCACCTGAGGCCCTGTGTCCCCCACTCCCACCTGTGGAGGACATGTCTGCTTGTGGCTTCTCCTGTCTGCAGCCAGCAAGCATCTGTGCTACCCCTAGCTCCATACCCTGACCTTTCTAGCCAGTCCCCAAATAGGAGTCAATTATTGCCCCCCAAATGCCAACACTTGCCAGCTGTTTAAATGCCAGGGAAAACTGGAAGGAAATTAACATTTTTATAGCCAACCATTGCATACACTGTGGTTACCTCACACTCACGATGTGGCCCTCAGGGTGCTTCTGTAGGTAGGCTTTTACCACCCATGCTGTGTGCTCCCGGTAGGTCATGATGCGGCTGCAGGGGAGGAAGGCACCATCAGGGCAGGACTGAGCAGCTGGTTGGGTAACTCTCTTGAGATTTCAGAGACATATGGCCTTACACTGAGGCAGGGAAAATGGTTTGTTGAGAGCACCCAGGGTACCTGTGCTGTGGACTCTGCAGGCCTTGAACTGTCCATTTCGTACATGTGGACACTTACTAACCTAGACATGTGGCTGGTCTGAGGCCTGTCTCAGTGGGCACTATTTTGCCTCCTCTGGCCTGGTGCTTGGCTGAGCCCGGAGCTACTGTCAGGCCTACATGAGGAGGCCATAATTATCCCCAGAGTAGCTCAGTAGGTCACTGCTGGTCAGCTTATGGAGCCCCTATATCAGGTCTATGGCACAACTGGATGCTGCCAGCCCCATCAGTGATCACAAAAAGATGCACCCTTGGGGTAGACAGTGGAGACTGAAGGTAAGCATTGTCTCCTTGGTTCTGGCTACCAGGCCTTGGTGAGAGAAGGGTCCTTCCCAGTGAGTGAGGGCCCAGGGCCACGATGACCACTGAGACTTCTGCCTCCTTCAGGGCTGCTCTGAGACTCTCCAGCCTTTGTGGGGTCATTTCCCAAGTTTATTTAGTGCCTAATTGGCTTTTTTTGGAGGAGGGAGGTTGAGAGACAACAGACATAGTGTAAAATGTTCCCTTTCACCCCATAAGGTATACCCACAAAGCTGCTTTTAGATGAAGGTGTTCCTACCATCCAGCAAAAGACACTCCCATAGAAGGGGCCCCATGACCAGGGCTGCTATATGGTAGAGGACACATGGGCCTGCAGATGTTCTGGCCTACCAGGCCTTGAGTCCACCCCCTAGACCCACTTCTGCCTAAGGTGATGTCCCAGCTCAATTCATTCCCCTGAGGTTTTTCAGTTCCCAATGGCTTCTGCCATGTGGCTGCTTCCCTGACCAGGGTCTGTACCAGGTCACCAGCCCTTTGGCCAGCTACAATGAGTAAGCAGTGGGAATCACAGGACTGACTTGTTACTGTATAGGTGGTGTTCAGCTGAGGCCCTGGAGATGGCAGGTGTCCTTCCAGGACCTTGCCTTGCTAGTCTCACTCCAGGTCACAAGCATAAGCCACCAGCCCTGTCCATGCCCTGTCATCCTCTTTGGGCCATAGGTACTACTTGTATGGGACATGCCTAGCTGAGGCCTCCCAGTTGGATTTGTGTTCTACTGCTGGCTCCTGGGAAGTGTCACATCTCACTGAGCAATGTGGACAACACACTAGCAGTGAGGTGACTGCCTCATGTGGAAGGACCACATGTAGCACTGGAGGAGGGGGGTAGGTACCTTACCATTCGCTAAGTGCCATCCTCCTATCATAGACACGGATAGAGCCATCACCGAGACCAGCCACAATGAGTGAGCGGTGGGAATCACAGGACAAACTTGTCACACAGCTGTCAGCACCAGTGGGGATGTCCTAGGCCCAAAAAGAGGGCAGTGAAGGCGAGGTATCCAACTGCCCTGGAGTACCTGCTTGGATGCGTCCATCTCTCTCCTGCCTTTGTCTCCACTGCAAGGGGTTCCCAAGGACTCAGTCCATCCCTGTCTGCCCTGAACCTTTGCCCACCACTGAGACAGGTTCAGCCCAAGAGCAGTGGCAGCCTGCAGGTACCTCTGGGGACTCTCAGCTCTTGGTGCCAATTAAACTTCCTAGCAATTCCTCCCTCCTTCCTGAAAAGAATGACAAAGCATATCTTGGCAAGGAAGAACCCTCATCAGCTCTCTCTCAAGTCTCCTAATTAGGTGGGGGAAAAGCTGAGCAGCAGCTCCCCTGTTCCCCTTGGTGCTCATAAATGTTGCAGAAGGGCAGGAGCAGTGATGAATGCCTGGCAGAAGAGGGTAGGAGATAAAAAATGGGCCTTGGGAGGGGAAAAAGTGCTTCTCCAATTATATCAGGGAAACCTGAGAGGAAATCCACAAATACAGAAAATAGTCCTGCCCAGGTGAGAGGAGGTGGCTTTGAACAAGTCCCTTGAGCTCTGATGCAATGAGACATCAAAGGGGGTGTAGTGATAGTAACTCTGAATAAGCCATGTCTCAGAGGGTGTGGGACACAGCCTGCAGGTCACTCAGGGAGGCTACTTTTGGGGAGCCACCACTGAGGTCTGCAAGCTGTCTTGGGAAACAATCTCTGGGCATCTATATTTTCACTTATTGTTGGGAAGTGGAAAACTTTATCAAGATTTATTTCTAGACATGACAGAGGGGAAGTGCCCATGGTATGCAGGAGTTGAAGCACTGCTCAGAGGAGACACAGCAAATTCTGACAGCTATAGGTAAACAGGCCTCATGTTCCCCAGCTCCGTACAAGTCATTCCCTGCCCAGGTCCCCAGCTCTAAAGAGCTGCTTTTCCCACTGCACATGGCCTGTGCCTCCACGTGGGCAGCATGGAGGCTGAGTTGGTCTATACCTCATTGGGGATCAGAAGGAAGGATATACTCTTGAAGTAA
>PVJA010056228.1:0-10876 GCA_004027025.1 Myocastor coypus
TTCTCACGTTACTGTTGTAGTTTTGGTGTTTTCAGGAGTAGGCTTAGTGTGCTAGTTTGACTGTTGGGGTTACGGTCAGTTTTAGGGTTTGGGTTCAGATTCGGCTTCTCCTTTCAGTTCGATTGTGAGGAATATGGGGTCAGGTTACTATTTGTGTTTGCGTTTGCATTCAGGTTGGGGCCTTAGAGTTAGGGCATCATTCTGTACCTGAGGTTTACGGTATTAGGGTTAAGGTTTCTCTTAGGTTTCGAGATAGCATTAGGGAGTTAGTGAGTGGGAGGATTATTGTTAAAATGTTATATTTAGGTTTAGGGTTACATTTACGTTTAGGCTTACGCTTTCCGTTAGGGTTGGGTTTGGGGATTGGTTTAGAGTTCGAGTTTGGTTTCATGTCATACTTTCGGTTAGGATTACCATTTGTGTTGAGATGAGCGAGTTAGTGTTATGGGGTCACGCTCATTGCTTGGGTTTTAGGGCAACGATTATGATTGTTTTTTGGATTGTAGAGATAGCATCTTAGCGTTAGGGTTGGTGTGTTGGGTTTAGGTTTAGAATTAGTGTTCTTGTTAGGGTTGGAGACCTAGGCTTATGGAGTTTGGATGTGGCTTGGGATGTACGCGTTATAGTTAGAATTACCAATAGGGTTTGGGCTCAATATGGTGTTGTGTTGGGCTTTCCATGTAGGATTTGGGTTCATGTTAGGCTTCAGGTTAGGGTTAGGGTTCAGGATTGTGTTCGTATTAAGGTTTGTGCATTAGTGTCATTGTGATGGGCTTAAGGTTAGGTTGTTAGGGCTATGGATAATTCTCACGTTACTTTTGTAGTTTTGGTGTTTTAAGGAGTAGGGTTAGTGTGCTAGTTTGACTGTTGGGTTTACGGTCATTTTTAGGGTTTGCGTTCAGATTCGGCTTCTCCTTTCAGTGCGGTTGTGAGGAATATGCGGTCAGGTTACTATTTGTGTTTGCGTTTGCATTCAGGTTGGGGCCTTAGAGTTAGGGCGTCAGCCTATAGCGGAGGTTTACTGTATTATGGTTAATGTTTCTCTTAGGTTTCGAGATAGCAGTACGGATTTAATGATTGGGAGTATTACTGTTAAATTGTTAAATTTAGGGGGCTGGGGAGATAGCTCCGAGGCACAAGTGCCTGCATGGCAAGTGCAAGGTCGTGAGTTTGAACCCTGGTCCCACAAAAAAAAAAACAACAAACAAACAAACAAAAAAAAAACAAAAAACAAAAACAAAAACAAAACAGTTAAATTTAGGTTTAGCTTTATGTTTAGTCTTAGGTTTTGGGTTAGTGTTGGGATTGGGGATGGGTTTAGGGCTCGAGTTTGGGTTCATGTCAGACTTTGGGTTAGGTTTAGAATTTGTTTTCAGATGAGTGGATTAGTGTTATTGTGTCACGCTTATTGCTGGGGCTTTAGGGCAACAATTATGATTGTTTTTCGGGTTGTAGTGATAGCATCTTAGCGTGAGTGTTGCTGTGTTGGGTTTAGGGTTAGCTTTAATGTTCCTGTTGGGTTAGAGACTTCGGCTTGGTCGTTTGTGTGTGGCTTGGGATGTGCGGGTTATAGGTAGCATTACCAATAGGGTTTGGGCTCAATATGGTGTTGTGTTGGGCTTTCGATGTAGGATTTGGGTTCATGTTACGCCTCACTTTAGGGTTAGGGTTTGGGTTTGTGTTCGTCTTAAGTTTAGTGGATTAGTGTCATTGTGATGGGGTTAAGGTTAGGTAGTTAGGGCTATGGATATTTGTCATGTTACTGTTGTAGTTTTTTTGCTTTTAGTGGTAGGGTTAGTGTGCTAGTTTGACTGTTAAGGTTACGTTCAATTTTAGGGTTTGGGTTCAGATTTGGTTCTCCTTTGAGTTCGATTTTGAGGATTAATTGGGTCAGGTTACTATTTGTGTTTGCGTTTGCATTCAGGTGGGGCCTTAGCTTTAGGGCGTCGGCCTGTCCTGGATATTTACTGTGTTAGGGTTAACGTTTCTCTTAAGTTTCGAGATAATATTAGGGAATTAGCGATTAGGAGTATTACTGTTAAAATGTTAAGTTTAGGTTTAGGTTTAGGTTTAGGTTTAGGCTTAGGCTTCGGGTTCGGGTTGGTATTGCAGATGGGTTATGGTTCGAGTTTGTGTTCACGTTAGACTTGGGATTAGGATCAGGTTTTGTGTTCGGTTTTACGGAAAGATGAGTGTGTTACGGGTAGTGTGTTCGGCTTAGTGTTATGGTTTCAGGGCAATGGTTAGGATTCTGGTTTACGTGGCAATGCTATCATTTTTGCGTTAGGGTTGATGTATTAGGGGTAGGGTTATTGGTATTTTTCCGGTTAGGGTTAGAGTGTTAGGCTTGTGGTTTCAGTGTTTGGTTTATGGTATAAGGATTGTACCTATGTTTGGGCATAGGTTTTGCCTGCAGGATGGTGTTGGGTTGGGGTTTAGATTTAGGATTTGGTTTCCTGTTATTCTTCATATTAAGTTTAGGGTTTGGGTTAGTGGTCGTCTGAATGTTGTTATATTAGTGTCCGTGTGTTGGTGTTAGGGTTAGGTTGTTAGGGATATGGTGAGCACTCACGTTCCTGTTGTAGTTTTGGTATGTTAAGGATTATGGTGAATGTGTTAGCGTTATTGTTAGGGTTACAGTCAGGTTTAGGGTTTGATTTCAGATTCGGGCTTTCCTTTGCGTGCGAGTACTCGAATTATTGGTTAAGGTTTACTGTTGGTGTTTACGTTTGCATTTGGGTTGGGGCCTTAGAGTTAGTGTGTCAGCATGTATGCTAGCTTTACTGTTTTACGGTAAGAAGAAGAAGGGAAAGTTTTCTTTTCTTGGATCTATGAGGAAGTAGTTGTCTGTCTAGTCCAGTGTTTCCTGATTGCAGTGGGTTCAACATCTCGTTCTTGGGAGGTGGGAGCTCTGAGCTCCTAGGCCGCTGGTGATTTTGGAGGAGGTCCTGGAGCGCCACCTAGTGGCTGCAATTATACAGTTAGCCTCTCTCGCTCGGTAGTCGGAGTGGCAAGGGATATCTGGCCTCATTGGGCGAGACGGAGTAGCAGGAGTCAGGCTTGCTAGGTGGGAATTTGTGGGTGTTGGTCGGGCTGAGGCACGAGGCCTGCTTGCTGGAGATTGCTCCCGCAGAGGTAGGCCAGAAGGAGGGCGGGAGCGAGGGACACGCTCCCGGGGGAGCTGCGCAGCACACTTGCTCCCCCTGGTTCCTGCCTCCTTGCTTACCACCAACACTCGCTGTTTTTTTGCCAGCCCGGCCCCCATCTCCCAGCCCCTGCGCCACTGCCCCCAGTTGCCCCATGTCCCTGACCTCTGTAACCTTGACTCTGTGACTGTCATGTCCTTGGTTTTGCTCTCCCCAAACGCGGATGTCAAGTGGCGTTGGAGTGTGTAACATTTGGAACACCTGCTTCCCCAAGTGCCCAGTCGCTGTGACGCAGATCCTGTACCTCTGAGCCTGATGTGTATTTGATCCTAGGTGTATTGGGCTTTGAAATTTTCTCTGCTTCCCTTTTTCTGACAGGCAGGGCACCGGCGTGGTAGGATTCCCCGGGACGGGCCACCCCTCCCCACCCCGGCTTGGCCCACCCTGCTCTGCCCTGGCAGGCCCCGCTCTGTCCTGAAGTTTCCGTTGGGCCTGTTGCCATCTGACGTCCGAGTATTTATTTGCCCGATGCCGCTCGCTAGCCCCTTAAGATTCTGAGAGTGCTGATTCTCCTGTCCGCACTGCCCCAGTATCCCCTATGATACCTCCCCACCCGTGGAGGCGTGGAGAAATCATCGAAGTGGCGACCCTAGTGCAGCTGCTCAGTCTGTCTGTCTTGGGTCGGCGGTGTTGTACTTTCTGTTTCCCAGCTTGACTCTGCAGGCGACAGGTGGGTCGGGGAGCGCAGGGGCCCGGTGTTGGGGGCATGTGGTAGTGTTTCCCAGCAGATGGAAGGAAGACAGCTTTCGGCCTCCGTCAGCCCTCCGCACCCCTCACAACTGCAACTCCGCCCCCTACAACCGACCAACCGACTGACAAACCTACCGACCCTGCCGTTTGGGCGTCTCCTGGTGGTTCTCAGCGTCTTCTTCTTTTATTTTGTTATTCGTCTTATTGTTTTTTTTTCTTTTTTATTTATTTAGTTGTTGGTTTATGTGTGTGTGTGTGTGTTTGAGACAGGGTCTTGTTATGCAGTTGAGCTCAATTTTGTAGCCCAGGCTGGTCTCGAACTCGCACCAATCCTCCTGCCTCAGCCTCATGAGTTCTGGGATTACAGGATTGAGCCACCACGCCTGGCTCCTATTTGCCTTAGTTTTTTCTTTTTTTTTTTTTTTGGCGAAACTGGGATTCGAACTCACAACCTTACACCTGCCTGGCAGGCAATCGTACCACGGAGCTATCTGCCCAGCCCCTTGCCTTAATTTTTTTTGCGGGACCGGGGTTCCAACTCACAACCTTGCACTTGCCCAGCAGGCACTTGTGCCTCGGAGCTATGTCCCCAGCTCCCGCTTGCCTTAATTTTTCATAAGCGCTAACAATATTAGAGTTTCGAAACATGTGAGTAGCACATTCACAATAGTTGAGACACTGCATATTGTTGTCCTCACAAATGTTACAGAGAGCACAGAGTGCAGACGTGAGAACTTTTCTAATCAATGTTGGTTCCGAAGGGCGGGGAGAACAAGAAGAAGAAGAAGAAAAGAGAAAGTTTTCTTTTCTTGGAACTAGGAGGAAGTAGTTGTGTGTCTAGTCCAATGTTTCCTGATTGCAGTGGGTTCAACATCTCGTTCTTGGGAGCTGGGAGCTCCGAGTTCCAAGGCTGCTGGTGATTTTGGAGGAGGTCCTGGAGCTCCACCTAGTGGCCGCTTTTATACGGTTAGCCTGTGGCGCTCGGTAGCCGGAGCGGCACGGGATGATATCTGGCCTCGTGGGCCGAGATGGAGTCCCAGGAGGTGGGCTTGCTGGGCGGGACTGCGTCGGTGTTGGTCGGGCTGAGCCGCGCGGCCTGCTGGCCAAAGATTGCTCCCGCAGAAGCGGACCAGAGGGAGGGCGGGAGCGAGGGACAGGCTCCTGGGGGAGCTCCGCGGCATACTTGCTCCCCCTGGTGCCTACCTCCTTGCTTACCACCGGAACTCGCTGGTTTCATGCCAGCCCCTGCGCTCCTGCCCCTACCCACCCCATGTCCCTGACCTCTGGAACCTTGACCCTGCGACTCTCACGAACTTGGTTTTGCCCTCCCCAAACACCGATGTCAAGTGGCGGTGGCGTGTGTATATAAAACGATTATATGAGGATGATACAGCACAAAAGGGACAGTTTGCATGTGATTATGAAAATTTTCAGGAGAGTATGAAGGATACAAACGAACACGCTATACTGAGAAATCATTAGCAAAATCACAGTGTAGTATAAGCTGATTATTGATAAATGTGGAGGAATATATTAAGAAATAAGGCCAGAGCTATAGCAGAGATCAGATCATAGGGGGCTTTGTGGACCTCAACAGAAAATTAGATTCATCATATAACATATTCTTAGTTTTGTTGTTAGTTCAGGGTGTCGTCAGCCAGAAGCACTAGAATTCCTGGAATATCAAGTGAAGGAAGTCAGAGTGTAGCATCCCTAGATGAATGCAGCTGTGGGACCAGCAGTAGGAGGACTGGAGAGTAAGGACAGGAATTATGGTTAGGATAGCTGCAGTACATATTCAGGAGTTCTGCATATCTACAGGTAACAATCAGATAAAGGAGCAATGGGATTCAAGGGGAGAAATTACTCACTTGCCTATCTTCTTTAACGTGACATCTCTTACTGTAAAGCTGTATAGTATTCAGTGACTTCACCCAAGCTATAGCAACAGTCAGAAGCGTCCATTTTAATCTCTGCATCCCAGGGAAGATACTGTGCCAAATGCAAATTGATGTTGCTGGAAATAAAATTAGGCTGTGTACTAAATTAGTAAGAGGGGTCAAATTTAGTAGGCAGGAAAACTATTTGTGTTATGTCCTTTCTCCAACCCTGATTTGCTTCTGAGTTCTCTTAGTATCCTATTAATTACCCTGGTCACTGTATTACTTTAATGTATCTAGATAGGCTCTACCCATTCTCTTTTCTCTGACCTCCAAATATTTGCTGTTGTGGCTTGAAGACACAACCCTCTGTTGTGTCCTCTGTTAGTTTATGTTTTAAATTAAACCCATGGCTTACACAGCATAGGGAAGTACCAAATCACTGAGCTACACCAGCAATCCTTTTATGTTTCATTTTTTGTCTGTTTTTGTTAAAGCATTGAAAAGCTTGTCTACTGTGTACCGTTTTCTGTTGCTTTTAGAATCAGCCACTGATATATCTTAATTCTTTCTTACAGAATTTGCCTCACAAATGCCATGAATGTGGGAAAGCATTCAATTTTAATTCAGCACTAGTTATACATCAGAAACTTCACATAAGTGAAAAGCCACATGAATGTTGTATGAAAGTCTTCAGTAGAAAAAAAAAAATCTTGTTTCACACCTGAGGACTCATTTAGGACAGAAACCCTATGTGTATGATGAATGTGGCAAAGCTTTTTGTTTCAAACCATAGATCATTATATATCAAAGAATTCACACAGGAGAGAAACCATATGAGTGCAGAGAACGTCCAAAAGCCGTTATTACAATGTCAAGCTCTGTGATCCATTAGAGAAGTCATACAAGGGAGAAGCCCTTAGTGTGCATGTACACTAAATGTGGAAAAGCCTTTGCCTTTAAGTCTCAGTTCATTGTACATCAGGGTGCACACACAGGAATAAAGTCCTATGGATATATTTAGTGTCAGAAGGGATTCAGTTTGAAGTCACAGCTCATTGTACACAAGAGAAGTCACATAGGAATAAGATCTTATGTATGTACTGAATATGGCAAAGCTTTTACAAGCATGACATCCGTCATTATACACTTGCAGACACACACAAGAAAGAGATTCCATGAATGCACTGATTGTGGGAAAAGTCTTATTATACATCAGAGAATTCACACAGGAGAGAGCCTCTATCAATGCTCTCAATGTAGGGAAACATAGTTGGAAATACCAAGTCATTTCACACCAGAGGACTCATGTGGGCCACAAGCTTTATGAGTGCGGGAAAGTTTTGGTTCAAAATCACAGCTAACTATGTATCATAGAACTCGTACAGAAGTTTGAATGCAGTGAATATCACACAGCCTTCAACACAAAGTCAAACCTCACTGTCCATCACAGAATTCATACAGGGGAGAAACTTTATAGTTGTAGGGAATGTAGAAGAGCTTTTACATTGAAGTCTCAGTTCATTGTACATCAGGGGGACCACATGGGTGTGAAGCCACATAGATACAGTGAGTGTGGGAAGGCATTCAGTCTGTAGTAACAGCTAATTGTACACCACAGAAGTCCCACTGGAGTAAAGCCACAGATTCAGTGAGCATGGAAGTCTTTAGGGGCAAGTCATACCTCATTATCCATATGCAGATGCACACAGGAGAAAAAACACATCAATGCAGTGGGAAGTTCTTCAGTTTCAATTCTCAACTCATTGTACGTCATAGAATTCACAGAGGAGAAAATCCCTATGAATGCAGAGAATGGAAAGCCTTTAATAGAAAAGACCAGTGCATTTCACACCAGAGGACCCATGCGAGAGAGAAGTCCTATAAGTGCAGTGACTCGAGGGAAGCAAACAATTAGTAGCAAATAATACTTTATTATACACTTGAGAACTCATTCAGGAGAGAAACTATCTGAATGTAGTTGTGGGAAAGCTTTCATTTGGAAATCACCACTCACTGTATCCGAGAGAACTCCTGGAGGACCAAACCCCTGTAAATGCAAGCAGTGTAAAAAATCCTTCACTGGGAAATTACAGCTTCTTTTACGTCAGAGAATGCATGCAAGGAAGAAGCCCTATGAATGCCATGAATGTGGAAAAGCCTTCACTAGGAAATCTCAGCTTGTACGTCAGCAAAACCATTCAGGAGAGAAATCCTACAGATGCAACAAATGTGAGAAAACTTTCTGTCAGAAGTTAATTCTCGGTGTATATCAGAGTACACACACAGGAGAGAAAACGTGCAAATGTATTCAATGTCAGAAAGCCTTTTGTTGAAAGCCAGAGCTCATTAAGCACCAGAAAACTAATATAGATAAGAGACATACTAATGAATTACATAAAAGAAACTTAAAAGTCAATTCACAGGAGATGCCAGCAAAGTTACACAGAAGAGGAATTCTAAATAAAATCCTGTTGCCAGGTGTGGTGGCGCACGCCTGTAATCCCAGCACTCGGGAGGCTGAGGCAGGAGGATCAGTGCGAGTTTGATTTTTTTTTTTTGTTTTTTGTTTGTTTGTCTTTTTGAGACAGGGTCTCGCTATGCAGTCGAGGCTGGTCCTGAGCACACTTTTGTAGCCCAGGCTAGTCTGAAACTTGCACCAATCCTCCTGCCTCAGCCTCCAGAATGCTGGGATTACAGGCGTGAGCCACCACGCCCGGCTGGTGCGAGTTTGAGACCAGCCTGGGCTACCAAAGTGAGCTCAAGGCCAGCCTGAGCTGCATAGTGAGACCCTGTCTCAGAAGAAGAAGAAAAAAAAAAATCCTGTCAATGCATACTGAAAAATTCATACTGCACAAAAGCCTTATGAATACACAGTATATGCAAGAAAATCCACAGAAAACTCTTCTTTATACACAAAACTGTATAAAATATTATTTGAGAAAGCTATATGAAAGTTTCTGGTAGCAAGTTTTGTTTACATTTTTGGGATAGGTCTTGTGTTGCCAAGATTGGTCCTGAGTTCTGGGCTCCAGTGATGCTCCCATGTCAGCTGCACAAGTGGTTGTGACTACTGCTGTATGCCTCTGCACCTGGCTTATATCACATTAACAGTTCCTATATGTGAGGACCTATATGAGGTAGACAATGAATGTAGACAAATAATAGTAATCGTATGATAAGATTTATAAAGAAGGAAGTCCATGAAGAAATTGAATAGAAAAGAGACCCCTTTGACATTCATAGTTTAAGTATGAAGAGTTTAATGAGAAAAATTACAGAACCAATGAATGACAGAATCACCAACTGTAAATCATTTCAGGGGCCGGGAGGGCATATATCTTAGAAGACTGGCATAAGAAAATCTTCATCTAAAAATGGCATCATTCATGAAGAATGACCATGTATGAACATGTCAATTGAGCTAAGTCCTCAGAACGGCCACTTCATTATATATCAGAGCTCACTCTAAAATTGTTTCACTTCTTGGGGCTGCGCGACTGCAGCGCGCGCGGGTCGCGGGGGCTCCCGCTCGGGACGGGAGGCGCGCAGGGCCTTCGGTGTGTGCGGGGCCGAGCGGCAGCCAGGCGCTGCGGGGATGGAGCGAGCGCGCACCCGTCCTCCGCGCCCCCGCCCGCCCCGCCCGCGCCGTCCTGCGGCTGCCTGGCCCGATCCTGTGCGGCGGCGGCCGGGCTGGAGAGTGCGCTGGGCGGCGGCTTCCCGCGGACGCCCGAGGGCGCGCGCTGCCGCAGCCACGGCGTGGTGTCGGCGCTCCGGGGCCACAGGCGCCCGCCCCGCTGGCGGCACTGCGCATGCGCCCGCTGCGCCCTCTCGCCGAGCGCCGGCGCGTCTGGCCGCGTAGGTGCTGCTGCGCAGGCGGCGGGCGCAGAGGCGGAAGCGGGCTGCTGTGCGCGGGGCCCGGCCACGCCCTGCGGCTCGGCGGTGCGGAGGGAGAACCAGAGCCAAAAGGGTGAGACTCAAGCTGGAGTGGACGTGGAGAAGCAGTCTCCAAATCCGCGCAGTGTCTCCCGGCTTCATCCCCCAAGCCTCACGGTGTTACTGGGCAGCAGAGCCTCAGGTCATCTGCTTCAGAACGGGCCAGTCGGCCTGAGAGCATCCTGTCTCCCCACCTTAGGAAGCAGTCAGGAGGGGAAGACAGTCCCAGGTCCTGGTCATCCTCGGGTTTAGTCAGGAGATGAGAGCCAGTGCACCAAGGACCGCACCGTCAGGTTTCCTGTGGTTTCGTCACAGCCAAGAGATGCTCTTGACATTCTTACCAAGATCTTTCCAGGCTGTAGGCATAGCCAGCTAGAAGGCATTCTGCAGTTCTGCCAAGGAGATGTGGTCCAAGCCATCGAACAAGGCTTGAGTGGGAAGGACCAAGAGCCAGCCACGGGGGACCAGGTACCCTCAGAAGATCTGGAAAATGCAGCCTGTCGAGGAGCTTCCCATTTGAGTCTAGCAGGGATTGGTTTTGGAACTCTTGGTAACAAATCTGCGTTGTCTACTCTTTGCACCACACCTGTTTCTTACAGAAGTGATTCCAGTCTCTACACCTTCAGCCCTAGGCTAGCTATTGGCCCACTGCGATTAGCATGTTCTTCTCCAGGGATAGGGCTGGCAGGTTTCATGTCGCCTTATCTAGCACCTGGGTTAATTCCAGCACTGCCTTTTCGGCCAGTTTTAGATCATGCCTTTTCAGGGATCATGAGGGATTTGTCCTACCTTCCCACTAAAAACTCAGAAACTGCTGGAGACTACTAGGCAGACCCAGTCAGGACCCTCTGTAGTGTATCTGCCATTCTCCCTTTCTGGAGCATTTCTAGAATTGTACAACGTACACAAACACACACAGTGTTTCTTAATATATGTCAAAAAGTGTATTTCACTAGCATTTGGAGAAGTACCCTTTTCCATATATGCCAGTGAAATACTTGACCTTAAAATTTTTATTTTTTAATGAGCAATATGAAAAACTTTAGGCTTCAAGACTATTGCATTTTTTAAGTGAAAGAAACATTTCAGGGGGCTGGGGAAATAGCTCTGTGGTACAAGTGCCTGCCTGGCAAGTGCAAGGTCATGAGTTCAAAACCTGGTCCC
>PVJA010056229.1:0-10888 GCA_004027025.1 Myocastor coypus
GCCCAGAAGGAGGCGCCAGTGGGCCAGGGCAGGATGAGCTGGATTGGCAATCAAACACAAGCCAGAGTCCTCTGGCAGCTGCAAAGGGAGCAATGTCTTGGAAAGGACCTTTGTTCTTTCTATAGCTTCCTGCTCACCCTAGGATCTATCTGTAGGGCACAGAAACCATGCATGAAACAGCCTGTGTTGCTGCCAGCTCCGGCTAGCGTTTTAGGAACAAAGGCAAGGAGAGAGGAAAGTCACAGGGAAGCTAGTCTTTCACCTGGTTTCTGGAAGTCAACGAAACATCCATTTTTTACATATCGTCTTTCTCAAATGACTTAAAATTCTTACATTGCAAAGAACTGGAAGTACAAAAGAGACTACACTTACGTAAGAGAACAAAGAGCTCTAAGATATCTCCTGCTAAAAGTGACAGGTTGCAAGTAAGAAAGCCCAAAGATAAACACATTTTTAAAAATATCTGGCAATTTTGGGCCAGTGAGATGGCTCATTGGTCTAAAGCGCCTGCAGAGGAAACTTAAGGCCAGTGCTGTTACCGCTCCTCCATCCCTGGCACCACATGCTGCACACCCCCACCCCAGGGCAGGCTGAGCCAGCCATAACACAAACAAATAAATGAGGTTTAAGAGAAATAAATAAAAAAAATCTTTAAAAAAATATCTGGCAATTATCCTCCCCCCTTGGGAATCAAACTCATGACTTTATGCTTGTGAGGTAGGCACTATGCCACTGAACTACATCTCAGTCCTGAGAAATATTTATCAAGTAAAAGCAAGCATGATTGTTTAAGATACAAAAATATAGGCAGGCCAGGCATGGTGGCACACACCTGGGATTCTGACCTTTTGGAGGGTAAGGCAGAAGGATCACTCAGAGTTTGAGGACTCCCAGTCTACACAGTGAGTTCAAGGCCAGGCTGAACTATATACTGAAGCCTTGTGTCAAAAAGACCAAAACTAAAATGAATCAGGGCAAAACCAGAGGGCAGTATCCCAAGTTTTTGTGTCTAAATGTTATTATGTGTGATTTTTAATTGCCATTTTCTTATCTTCCTGTTTTAATGGCTATAGTGAGTACTGGGCAGAATATGGCCTTGCAGCCATGTGGCCTTGGGCATTAATTACCACAGTGGGCAGCAAGTGAGAAACTCAATCCTTTTTGCTACAGTTTTTCCACATAGAAAGTGGAAATACTGATGACAGGGTGAATGTTGGATTCAGTGACATCACATACTGCCATAGTATCTGGGAATTATTATTATTTGCCTATTTGTATATTTGTTATTTATTTAATTTTGTTATTATATTTTTAAGAGTAAAAATAGCAGAAAAAAACATTGACAAGAGTACATATAGTACAGAATTTCAAAACAAGAAAAATTTAACAATGGCTGCATTACATATTTTCATCATCAAATCAGTATAGATCAACAGACATAGGTATGTAAGACTGATCAAACAAACGTTAACACTTTCAAGAAACATTAATTTTTTTAACTCTTCCAATTTCACTTTGTATTTGTCACTCTTCTAAAAAAAAATTGTAGGTGTTGAAAATACAGACAGTGAAAGGTCCTGAGATTGATTCCTGATGCTGCCCAAAATGTATTTATTTACTTATTTCTTCTTTTGGGTCCTTAAACTAGGGAGACTGTATAATGTTTGCATATGTAGGTGTGGTTTATTTCACTTATGAGTGTATGTTCAAGATATATCCATTTATATATGAGGTCTTCTAGTTTATCATTCCTTATAGCTGCATAGTATTCCATTTTATGAAAATACGATATCTTTTTCAACCAATGGTGGGCATTTTGGTTGTTTCCAGGATTTAGCTACCACAAATTGTGCTGCTATAAACATAGGTGCACAGATATCACTATATGATGTTTTCACTTCTGGAAAAATTCCCATTAGGGGAATAGCTGGATTGCACAGGATTTCCAGCTCTAGTTTTTTAAGGAGTCTCCACACTGCTTTCCATAATGGTTACATCAGTCTACATTCCCACCAGCAGTGGAGAAGCTTTTCTTTTCCCCCACAGCCTCTCCAACATTTGTTGTTGGTTGATTTCTTTATAGTAGCCATTCTTTCTGGCATGAGATGGTATCTAAGTGTTGTTATGATTTGCATTTCATGAATGGTTAGTGATGTGGAGCATTTCTTCACGTATTTATAGGCATCTTGAATTTCTTTCTCTGAGAAGTGTATGTTCATCTTAGATGGCCATTTCTGGATTGGATCTTTGAATTTTGGGACTCTAATGGTTTTTAGTTCTTTATAAATTCTAGATAGAAGACCTTTGTCTGAGTACTGGTAAGTTAAAATCTTTTCGAAATTTGTGGGTTGTTTTTTCACTCTGTTGGTAATTTCCCTTGATGTGCAAAAACTTCTTAGCCAGAGGAGGTCCCATTTATTGATGCTTTCAAGTGTTAAACTTGCAATTTGACTCTTGTCCATGAACTCTTTGCCTACCCTGATGTCTTCAAGATTTTCTCCAACTTTCTCTTCTAGGAGGTTTAGGGTTTCTCTTTTAATATTTAGATCTTTAATCCATTTTGATTTTAGTCTAGTGCATGGTGATAGACTTGGGTCAAGTTTTAGTTTTCGGCATGTAGAGAGCCAGTTTTTCCAGCACCATTTGTTAAAAAGGCTATCTTTCTTCCAATAAACATGTTTGCCCCCTTTGTCAAAAATAAGGTGGCTGATTGTGTTTGTATTTACTTCTGCATCTTCTAATCTATTCCATTGATCCTCTGGTCTATTTTTTTTGCCAGTACCATGCTGATTTTATCACGGTAGCTTTGTAGTATAATTCTAGATCAGGAATTGTAATGCCTCCTGCCTTACCTTTGTTGCCCAGGATTGCCTTTGCAATTCTGGATCTTTTTGGTGCCAAATAAATTTTAGGAATGACTTGTCCAGTTCTGTGAGGTATGTTTATGGTATTTTGATAGGAAATGCATTAAATTCATATAACAATTTAGGGAATATGGCGATCTTCACAATGTTGATTCTTCCTATCCAGGAGCAGGGAATATCTTTCCATTTTCTGAAATCCTCTAGGATCTCTTTTTTCAGAGTACTGTAGTTTTAATTGAAAAGCTCTTTTACTTCTTTAGTTAGGTTAATTCCTAAATATTTCATTTTCTTCAGTGCTATTATAAAGGGTATTGTTTCTCTAATTTTTCTCTCAGTTTGTTTGTTATCTGTATAGAGGAATGCCATTGACTTTTGTGTGTTGACTTTGTAACCTACTATGCTACTGAATTTGTGTGTTAATTCTATTAGCTTGTTGGTGGACTTTTTGGGGGTCTTCCAAATAAATTATCATGTCATCTGCAAATAATGATCATTTAACTCCTTGTTTACTTATTTTTATTCCTTTTATTTCTCTCTCTTGTCTAATGGCTGTAGCTAATGGTTCCAGAACTATATTTAATAGGAGTGGTGATAGAGGACATCCTTGTCTTGTACCAGATTTGAGAGTAAAAGGCTTCAGGTTTTCCCCATTGAAAATTATGTTAGCTGTTGGATTATCATAGATGTTTTTTTATCAGATTAAGGTAAAGTCCCTCTGTTCCTATTTTCTGCAGTATTTTGAACATGAATGAGTGTTGGAATTTGTCAAAAGCCTTTTCTGCATCAATTGAGACGATCATGTGATTTTTGGTCTTGGCTCTATTCATATAGTGTATCGCACTTATAGATTTGCATATGTTGAACCATCCTTGCATTCCTGGGATGAATCCTACCCGGTCATGGTGTATAATCTTCTTGACGACTTGTTGCATTCTAGTGGCAAGTATTTTATTGAGGAATTTTGCACCTATGTTCATGAGAGAAATTGACCTGTAGTTCTCTTTTTTAGTTGAGTCTCTTTCTGGTTTTGGTATCCGTGTAATACTTGTTTCTAGGAACGATTTTGGAAGGATTGCTTCCTTTTCAATTTCCTTGAAGAGTTTGAGAAGTATTTGGGTTATGTCTTCTACAAATTTCTTGTAGAATTCAGTGGTGAATCCATCAGGTCTTGGACTTTTCTTTACCGGTAGACTTTTTATTACATTTTGTATTTCATTGGCTGTTATTGGGTTGTTGAGAGTTCTTATAACTTTTTGATTCAGTTTTGGTAATTTATACTTTTCTAGGAATCTGTCTGTTTCTTCTGTGTCTTCAATTCTGTGAGAGTAAAGATTCTCAAAGTAGCTATTTATGATCTTCTGAATCTCTGCTGTGTTTGTAGTAATTTCACCCTTTTCATTCCTTATTGCTGGAATTTGAGTCTTTTCTTTCCTTTTTTTGATGAGGTTAGCTAGGGGCTTATGAATTTTATTTAATCTTTAAAAAAACCAGCTTTTGATTCACTAATTCTTTGTATTATTTTCTTTGTCTCAATTGAATTTATTTCTGCTCTAATCTTCATAATTTCCTCCCATCTTTGGACTTTGGGTTTCATTTTCTCTTCCATTTCTAGTTGGTTTAGGTGTTGCCTTAGAGTATTTGTTTGTTCCTGTTCTGTCTTCTTAATATGTGAGTTCAGGGCTATAAATTTCCCTTTAAGAACTGTTTTCATTGCATCCCATAAATTCTGGTAAGTTGTGTTTGAGTTTTGATTAAATTGTAGATATTGTTTAATTTCTTGTTTAATTTCGTCTGTAACCGACTGGTTGCTAAGAAGGGTGCATGTATTTCTGGGGTTCTTGTGGTTTCTTTTGTCACTTATTTCCAATTTCATTTCACTGTGGTTAGATAGTATGCATGGGATAATTCCTGTTTTCTTTTTTTTTTTAATTCCTGTTTTCTTGCATATACTTAAGCATGACCTATGGATTAATATGTGGTCTATTCTAGAAAATGTCCCATGTGCAGCTGAGAAAAATGTGTATTCTAAAGTGTTTGGGTGAAAAACTCTGTGTATGTCCACTAAGTCAAGTTGTTCCAGGTTCCAGTTTAGGTCTGCTACTTCTTTGCTAACTTTTTGTCTACTTGACCTATCTTTTTGGGATAAAGGGGTGTTAAGGTCTCCTGTTAGGATTGTGGTATTAGATGTGAGATTTTTCATGTCCATTAAGGTTTGTCTTATATAACTCAGTGCTCCTATGTTCGGTGCATACATATTTATGAGTGTTACCTCTTTGTCTTCAATTTTTCCCCTAACCAGTATGTGGTGGCCTTCTTTTTTTCATTTGACCAAACTTGGTTTGAAGTTCAGAGTGTCTGCAAACAAGATTGGTAGTCCTGTTTTTTTCTGAGGTGCTGGAGCATGTAGTATTGTGTTCTACCCTTTAACTTTTAGCCTATGTGTTTCCTTATGAGTTAAGTTTGTTTCTTGTTTACAGCATATGGTTGGATTTTGCTTCCTTATCCACTCTGTCATTCTGCTTCTTTTAATTGGAGAATTGAGACCATTTACATTGATGTCTGTAATTTAAATGTATTGACTGATGATTGGCATGCATTTTACTTACTTTTTCTAGTGTGTTTAATTGGTTGCCCTATTTAATAGGTGGGTTCTTTCTGTTCTCATTTGTTGAGTTCGGGTTGTTATGGTCTCTCTCTAAAATTTTTTTTTAATATACCTTGTAGGGTTGGCTTTGATGTCATGGAATTCTTTAGCTGTTCCTTATCATGGAAGTATTTCATTTCTCCACCATATTTGAAGTAGAGTTTTGCTTGATATAGAAGTCTGGGCTGGAATTTGTTTTCATGGGTACTTGAAGCACTCTGCTCCATTCTCTTCTTGACTTCATGGTTTGTGAAGAGAAATCTGCCATTATTCTGATGGGTTTTCCTTTAAATGTGATCTGTTTCTTTTCTCTAGTAGCTTTTAGTATATTATTCTTTTGCTGGATTTCTGGGATCTTGACTATTTTATGTCTGGATGTGTTTTTAGTTGGGTTGATATTATTTGGAGTTCTATAGGTTTCAGTTACCTGAATGACTGACTGTTTTCTCAAATGTGGGAAGTTTTCTGCTATTACTTCTGATCATATTCTTTTTATGTAATTTGTGTCAACTCCTTCTTTCTCATTGACTCCTATTAATCTCACATTATTCATTTTTCCATCATCTTGCTGATGTTGAATTATTTTTTCCTGCATCCTAGTTTTTTTTGTTTGTTTGTTTGTTTGTTTGTTTTTGTCTTTTTGAGACAGGATCTCACTATGCAGTTGAGGCTTGCCTTGAGTTCACTTTTGTAGCCCAGGCTGGTCTCGAACTTGCACCGATCCTCCTGCCTCAGCCTCCCAAGTGCTGGGATTACAGGCATGAGCCACCACGCCTGGCCTCCTAGTTGTTTTTAAGAGTTCCTTTCTTTTCACTAGCTGCAATGGTGTCTTCAAGATCTGAGATTCTATCTTCATTTTGGTTCATATGGTTTTGCCAGCTTGTGATTGAGATTTTATTTTCTTGTATATCTCTTTCAAACTGTTTCATGCGATCTATTTCTGTCTTATATTGCTCACTCAGGGAGTCCATCATTTTTCTATTGTCTAATTTTTTAACAGTATCTTCTTTAATAGTACTTAAGTCTCTCATTATAGTTATCCTCTCTCTCTCTAGTTCAGAGATTATTTCTGCTCTGTTCTCTCTCTACCTTTCTGTAGTTGTTCCCCTACTTTAGATTCTATTAATTTAGACATGTCTTTTTTTTAACTTCAGTGGTTATTTCTGCCCTGGTTTCCTCTATACATTTCTGCAGTTGTTTTTCCACTTCAGAGTCTATTAGTTCATGCATTTCTTTTTTTACTTGATATGTTATCTCTGATCTGAGTTGCTCTATACGTTTCTACACTTGTCTGTTTACCTCAGAAGCTATTGATTCAGAGATTTCATCTGGATGATTCCCATTTTCTTGAATGGTAGTGTCTCCTGTATTTGTTACAGGTGGGTTTGGGACCTGATATTGCATTTTGCTCCTTGTCTA
Organism: Myocastor coypus; assembly: GCA_004027025.1. Lineage (NCBI taxonomy): Eukaryota > Metazoa > Chordata > Mammalia > Rodentia > Myocastoridae > Myocastor > Myocastor coypus. The sequence continues at coordinate 6,928 of PVJA010056229.1, forward strand.
TATCACTCTGTATGGCAGTGACCTTTGGTGCAGGACTGAGTGCCCATGGGTTAGTGGTTTAGTCTGGGCTGCTGGGTCAGCTGAACTGCTTTCAGCCCTGGGGAGGGAGGTTTCACCCACCTGGGGGGCCTTGCTGCCAGATAGGCCAAGCCTGCACCAGGCCGGGGGTCTGACCGAGGTGGTGGACCTGATGGACAGGCTATGCTTGTATCTGGCTGAAGGTCTGTGTCACATATTGTGCCTAGCTGCTGGATCAGCTGCTCTCACAGTGGGCCACAGTAGATCTGACATGGCAGGCCTGATGCTGGGTAGACCACACTCAAGGTGGGCTAGAGGAAGTCACAGGCAGGCCGCAGTAGGTCTCAGGTGGGCTGGGCCGAAGTCCTCAGGTGAGTGGGCTGGAGACATCTGGCGGGAGAGCCAGAGATGTCTGGTGGGCAGGCAGGAGTGCTCAGGTGAGCTGGCCGGAGTGCTCAGGCTAGCAGGCTGGAGATGTCTGGCGGGTGGGCTGGAGTCATCTGGTGGGCAGGCAGGAGTGCTCAGGCGAGCAGGCCAGAGACGTCTGGGAGTTATTATTTAAACAAGTACCATATTGTATTTACTTTCATTTTCTATTTCACTTATTACTTTAGCTGGGTGTTATAGGTTGTGTCTAGATACCCCCATAGCCTCATGATAGGTTTTTCAGAGGTGGCTGAATCTAGAGGGTGTGGTGCTAGGATTAAGGGTGTGAGTACACCCACCCTAGGGCAGGTAGCCTGCATACAGTAGCAGGATCTCACCCCCACTCTTGTTGCTTTGACTACCTTGTGGGTATCATGAACTGTTCTCTATGATATCCTCTGCCGTGCCACCCAACTTTGTAGCCATCAGGGACTGAAACCTCTATAAATTGTGAGCTAAATAAATATTTCCCCTTTTAACTTTGGGTGTCAGGTATGTTGCTTCAGAAATAAAGAAAGCTAGTTTGCACTGTAGATGTTGTAGCACATTCTGGTACTCCCAGCACTTGAGAAGCTGAATCAGGAAAGTTGCCATGAGTTCGAGGCTGCCTTGGGCTATATAGTCCTTTTTTTAAGGGCAGCCAGAACTACATAATGTGACCCTGTCTGAAAAAACCCAAACAGCAAAATGTAGCATCCTAGCAATATACAGCGTGTCCTAGTTTAAGGTGCATATTCATAATTGATCCTCATAGTAAACCGGAGAGTTCTGTAGTATCCCCATTTGAAACACCCTAGGTGTTGGTGCCTCCTCTAGCAAAGACATTTTAGACAATCTGGGTACTGGGCACTGCTCTTATTTAGAAGAGTGACACTGACTTACCAAGTAGGAAGTAAAAACTGTAGAGTAGATGAGGCACATTCTCTGCGTATCTCCTATCCCATGAAGGCCTCCCACCTAAATCCATGCTGCCACATAATATGCCAGCAATGGAGAGAGGCCACAAGTGAGAAGGGCCTTAGATGTTCTTACTTTCTTAGATCTCTAATCTCTTAGACATTTTCACACTTTTTTGACTGTTGTCCATAGTGGAAAACACATTTTCCCCTGTTGAGTTGCTAACCTTTATACCACTATGACAAAACACCTGAGCATAACAACTCAAAGGAGGAAAGATTTTGGCTTATGGTATTAAAAGTTTGAGTCCAGTCAGCTGACACTGTTGTATTTGGGCCCATGGTGAAGCTGAACCATGGTAAAAGAGTGTGGAGGCATCAAGGAAGCAGGGAGAGGGCATGTGACTGCTGGCCTCCTCATTTTTACAGTGTTGTTCCCTTCAGGTCTTTCCCCACTGGATTCACTGTCCTATAGGCCAGTTATTTCTAGAAACACCCTCCAAGACATGCCTTAGCTACTTAAAAGTGTGGCTTTCTAATTTCCAAGGCATCTCTCAATACAATCAAAATGATAATCAAAACCAACCATCAGGGGCTGGCAAGATAGCTCAGTGGAGTACAGCTCCTAATTAGGCAAGCACAGGGACTGCAGTTAGATCCTGACACCACATGCCACACCAGCCCCACCCCTAGGGCAGGCTGAGCCAGCCAGAGTGTGGACACAGTGGTGCACACCTGTAATCCTAGTGCTGGGAAGGCTAAAAGCAGGAGGATCACCATGTGTCAGAGCTGCATAGTGAGACTATACCAAATACATAAAAAATAAATAAATTTGTATATATGTGTGTGCATATGCATATATATACCTGTATACAATATGCAAATTTGCTTATAAATAAGCTTAAATAGCACTTATTTGTATGTAATATGCCTCAATGTTTTCTTTTCTATTTTTAAAAATACTGATTGCAGGGGCCCGGCAGGATGGCTCAGTGGTCTAAAGTGCCTGCTTAGGAAAGCTTAGGCGGCTGCAGGGACCGCGGTTTGATCCCCGGCACCACATGCTGTGCCAGCCCTGCCCTCAGGGCAGGCTGAGCCGGCCATAAAAATAAACAAACAAAAGTTCTGAAACAAGAAAAATAAAATAAAAATTAAAAATTCTTTAAAAAATAAATAAAATAAAATACCGATTGCAGTCTTAAGTTGATATGGTAACCCCTAGTGAAGAGGTCAGCAGATGTTTTCTGTGAAGGCCTGGGTATTAAGTAGCTCTGGCTTTGTGTGCACGTAGTCTCTGCCAGGACTTCTCAGCTCTGTCCCATCGAGGGAAAGCAGCCAAGACAATATGTAAGGGGCATGACTGTGTCTCAGTAGAACTTTATTTACAGAAGTAGATGTTGGCACAGACCCTGCTCTGCTTTAATACCTCCCATCTCACAATGCTTTTCTTTTTTGTAGCATTGGGTACTTAATCCAGAGCCCCACACTTGCTAAGCGCACACTGCCACCACGGAGGAAACTCTCAGCCCTACAGTACTAATTTAGAAATACAGAGATGGTTCAACAGTTTCCATGCTCAGCTGACTGAGAATCCTCAGACAAGCATATTTTTAAAATATGAAGATTTGACCTATGGCATTAGAATCCCTGTGAAAGGTGCCTGGGATGCTGCTATTTGTATCACTCATAATGTGTGGCTACGTTTAAGAATCACTGATTGGAAATATCACCTCACTCACTCTAACACCTACTTTATAGATAACAAATAGAAGAAGGCTTGAAAGGCTATCTTGAGGACTATAAACAAGTGTCACAAAACTTGCAGAATCCAGATCATGTAAACTGAAATCTTACTGCCATGCAGTTGCATTAGAAATTAATAATAAAAAATGTGGGGGCTGGGGAGACAGCTCTGTGGCACAAGTGCCTGCTGGGCAAGTGCAAGGTCGTGAGTTTGAATCCTGGTCCAACCAAAATAAATAAATAAATAAATAAATAAATAAATAAATAAATAAATAAATAAATAAATCTGAACCAGAACATAAGACTCACCTCTTCCAATTTGCTCAATGTAACCTGAAGCAGTTCAGCAGAAAGTGATAACCAATTAGAAAGACAGAAGCCAAAGACCATTAAATTGACGGTGAGAATATCATTATATCTGTCAAGTATACTATAAAAGGTTGTTCAGCCCAAAACCTTAAATGTCTGAAAGTTCATTACTCCAAGATGATAAATTTTCAACAAAAAGTTTCTAACATGTATCACTTTAATCAGCTTAAGCACCATTTGATGAACTATGCAATTTCAATTAGAAATCAAATTAAAAAAGCATATTAACAATTGGAAATTGTATCATGCTTGCAATATGCTGAATGTATTTTGGCCCAAAGTATTATTAATTTAAAAAGTATAATCTGGACTCTATTTTTATCAAGATAGAGATAAGCTAATATAGACCTGTATAGGGATTTCAATATATTGAAACGAAATAGGTAAAATTCAGCACAAAAATTAAAGACTAAGGGGTGGGCATATACCACAGTAGCAGAGTACTTACTTGTCTAGCATGTGTAAGGTCCTGAGTTTGATCTTCTTCTTCTTCTTCTTCTTTTTTTTTT
>PVJA010056230.1:0-10886 GCA_004027025.1 Myocastor coypus
TCTAAGATGCCTGAGCCCTGCCACCCCAAAGTGCCTGAGCCCTGCCAACCTCAGCCTGAGCCCTGCCATCCTAAGGTTCCAGAGCCCTGCCAGTCTAAGATGCCTGAACCCTGCCAACCTCAGCCTGAGCCCTGCCAACCTCAGCCTGAGCCCTGCCAGCCCAGTGTTCCAGAGCCCTGCCCCTCAACTCTTACTCCAGTGCCAGCTCAACAGAAGACAGCACAGAAGTAATGTGCTCTACGACCAGGTCCTTGAAGAATGGATCGCTGGATGCTGAATCCCCTTTCCCGTTCTGTTTATAGAGCGCAGTTGCTTTGCAACAGCATGCTGTCACCTTAAGTGACAGTCCCTCTCTCATCTGTACCCTAAAAATATGTACTATGGAGTTTTCCTTTCTGCACACTTGGGCCTTAGAGCCTCTGCCTTAGACTGAGGAACTTGGTACATGAAGTAGTTCTTAGCTGCTCAGAATTTGGCTGAAGATATATAAAGTGGAAAATATGTGATTTAGTTTTATTTTGCTCCATTAAATGTACTTTCATCCCATTCCCGAGTGTGTGTGTGCTCAGTTCCCTCATTCTGTTTCCCCATGAAGCAAGAGCTATTCAGAAGGCATCTGACCCTGGTACTGGGCTGGGAGGAGTTCACCTGAGCAGACAGGGAAGGTGGAGCAGTGTTGCCCCACAGTGTTGCTTTGGGTATCCGCACCTGGAGCAGGCTGCCCTGCAACTCAGTGAGCTAGTTAACACAGGCAAGTGGTTTCCAACTTGCTCTTCTCCTAAATCTGGTTGCATTACTTAGCAGAGCGCAACTTATTTTAACGGTTGCTGTCCCCACTTCTCTGAATATGTTCTTCCTGACTTGGTTCTTTGGAGTACCTGAAAAGCAGATTCCCCAGATCCCAAAACCTACTGGAAGACTCAGCCTCTGTGGCACGACCAGTGCCATTCCATTCTCTGTGTCAAATACGAACCAGAAAAGAGATAAGGATGATTCACAGTGCTTGTGAGAGGCAGTTCCCCACCCTACAGGGATGTACCTTGCTCCCTATCCGTGCCACGGTGAAGTACATGTGCAGACATAAACTCCTCACGACTGGACTGCACTTATACACAACAGCAATTAACTAGCTAATGGGAACTAGAGGGAATGAAAACGTTCAAGGTCACCATCATCTTAGAGTATAAAAATCATTAGTTTTAAAGGAAATACATATCAATACCATATACATACATATGCATATACTACGTTTATAGAAAAATTGGTTGCTCTTTAAGGTCTTAAAATATTTAACCGATGCCCAGTTGTCTATATAGATGGAGCACAGTATGGTATATATACTCTATGCAATACACAAATGAAGGTAATTGGAATTTTCATCTCATTATCATTTCTTCATGACTTAGGGTTTTAAACTCTCCTACTTCTTCATAAAATACATAATATTCTAATTTAATTATAGTAATCCCACTGTGCTATAAAATATTATAGCTCATTCCTCCTATTTTGTTACTTGGAGACAAAGCAAATTTTCTTGCACGAGAACAAAAAGAGTCACAATTTCCATCCCTTGGTTGTAAAATGAACCAATGAAAAAGCCTACTAAAGTTTGGCATAACCCCAAACAGTTATGACACTTTTGACCATGATATTTTCCTGCTTCTTTCAAATTATTAGCCTATTTGAAAAATGTATATGTGAAGGTAATGTCACCTTGAATGTCTTCATGCTTAAGCAGTAAGTTCTATAGTCACATCCAAGGGAATACCTCTCAGTACCACAACCAAGTAATGAAAAATAAAAAAAAAAATTAAAAGAAAACTAAAGGAAATAAATGGAAAAGTTGTTTTCTAATTATGCTATGTTAATAGTCACAGACTAGATAAAATAACAGATGTCCTTTTAACTGAGCCCAGGGTAGCGGACAATATTTCCCCCTCATTCCCATGTGGATTGGCACGGTCTTCACTCCATGCAGTTTCTTCCTTCATGGGCTCAGGCTCTTAGAGGATTTGTCCTCCTCTGAACAAGAGCAAGAAAGTGTTCTGAATATGGATACCTGATATAGAATATCACTTGTAACCAGGAAAGATACACATCCCCACTGTTCTGCTAGACTTAGGTAGAACCTGGGCACACGGCCCTATCACCCTTACAAAGACATGGAGTTTACAGTTCTGTCAAGATTTTGGTGAGTTCTTTATGGTCAGCCCAGTCTGCGCTGCTGGTCCTCAAATACCACTTCTCTTATGTCATAGGCAGGACACAGCTCCCTCAGGAAGAAACTCCCATCCAGCTCAAAAACTAGGGTCTCTGAGAGACATAGAATTTTCCACACCATGTCTTTTAATGAAAATTATTGGTTTAACATCAAAACATCAATGAAAGACACACACAAACTACTTCTTCCTACTATTCAGCATGTCCTGGTGGGGCACACTCAGAAAATTAGGTAGAAATTAATTCACACAGAGGGAAATATCACATCATAATAAGTAATTACTAGGCTTCAGCATTCTGAAATTCACTCAGAAAAGCACTGTGAAGCCACACATACACAGCCACCAGCCTGCAGCAGGTATCCCCAGAAGGATCTCTTTGTTAAGGTCTTGGGCCCACTCCCTATAAGTGGTTATGACGGTAACCATGGGACTGAAGATTGACCCTTATATCCCAAGCAAGTGTGACTTCAAGGCTCTCAGATACATGTTTTGTTCCTTTGACATCTAGCCTACATGTCAGGTGGGAATGGAATTTTCAGAAATTTAATAGCCTTCTAATGTACTTCCAGCCAGTTCTGTATCTCAGTAACTAAACCAAATTTCTTTCTCAGCAAAGAAATCCTCTTGTGCTTATCTTATGCATTTTTTCTAACATAAGAATACTACAGATAATAAGTAAATTCAGAAAGGGTAATAGGATTTAGTATCAATGCACAAAAAATCAATGAGTTCTTGTACACTAATACTGAACACACAGAGAAAAAATTTAGAAAAAAAAGCCTTCATTCACAATTATACCAAAATAATTACATATGTAGGAATTAAGCTCACAGGGAAAGTGAATGCACACTATAAAGAAAATTATAGTACCCTGAAAAAAGAGATCAAAGAAGACATCAAAAAGTAGAATGATATCCCCTTTTCCTGAAAAGGTAGACCCAGTATTATTTAAAAGGCTATCTGTGCAAAATTGATAAAGGTTTAATATAATTCCAGTCAGGCCGCATTTCTGCCCCACCAATGAAGGACTCCAGCAGTCAGTCTTTCAAAGGTGCGATCTTCTGTTTTCATGAGCTTCACGCTCTCTGGGCCTTGGGAGGTGGTGAAACCCATCAAGATCCCCCTGAGCTTTTCCTAGTGCTGCAGAATGTTCAGGGAAGCAGGCCCATCAGATGATTTGCGCAATGTCACTGCTAAGCCACTGCTTAATTCCAACCTTCCACTTCTGCTCTATAGTTCAGAAACATTTCTTTAAGAGCCAGAAAGTCTGCAAGCATGAGCAGCAACTGAAAGATATCACCAGCTACAACCTTTTACAGTTCCGTAACTTTCTGGTGAAAGCAGGTTGAGCCCCAGGGTCTGCTAAGGCAGCGGCTCCTCAGTGCGCATTTTCTCTACAGAAATATATTGACTAAAAACACATGTACACAATTACTTTATTCTCCTGTGTCTTCACACTCATAGTAGTACTGTTCACAAAATTTCTCTACTGAAACTCATCTTGATGATACTATCCTCTAACTATGCAGCCATGACATCAAAGCTGCATCAGAGTCAGGGGAGGACAACGCTACGTTCTCCTCCTCCAGCTCGGCCATGCCACAGAGCTGCCCCTAACTTCAGAGTCCACATTTAAGGTTATCAGGCTGCCACCTCCACAACTCGCAGTGTCTGCCCCACTTCATATTTTACACACAAGTTTTCCATATATTCAATAATTACAAAGATAATCAAGTTTGAATTGGCTCTAGGTTTTTACAACCGAATTCAATTTTAGTGTAATTCTATAACCAAATAATTAATCTAGGCAGATGGAGTAAACAACTGAAGTTTTAAATTCTTAATGGAAAATTCTGAATGTTTATGATTCATGTCCCTCTTTAATCAGTCTTGTAAATAATTTTTTGTATCATGGTGAAATGCACAGAAGGTAATTTTGAAATATGTTTTAATATGCAGTGGTATTAAGTGTGTGCAAATGTTGGGCAACATTTAACACTGTTCGTTTCTAGAACTTTTAAGACTGTGCCTCTGTGCCTACTGAAGAGCTTCCAAACCTCCCCTCTTCCAGGCCACTGACTGCACTGTACTTCATGTTCTATGAATTTGACTATTCTAATGAACTTGTAGAGTAGAACCATATAGTATTTTTCTTTTTGTACCTCACTTACTTTGCTGAATGTAAGGTTTTCAAATTTCAATCATGCTGTCTCATGAATCAGAACTTCATTCTTTATACATGAATTTAGTATTCTACACCATTATTGTATGTATTTATGGGACACAGGGTAATATTTCATTGCACTACATGTATAGGCTTTAGAATGTTCAAATCAGGGTCCACCTATCCATCACCCAGGTAATATAGGCTTCATCACTACTTTATGTTAAAAGCAGTCTTTTTATTATTCATTTTAATGAGAAAAGAAAAATAAAATAGCAATGAAATAGTTGCAAATCAGGGTAATATGATAATTACAATAATTAATACATTATATATTATTGTTGTTTACACTTTAATAGAATATTAAAGCATATTTCTTCAACCTGTAACACAGTGCACACAGTGACCATCCTCTCCCCATTCTGCTTTCCCTACAACTTGGCCAAGCACATGGTCACCACCATACCACTGTCTACTTTTAAGAGATCAACATTTTAGATCCCAATTTTATCTATTTAAAATTTCTTTTCTTAAAATTTAGTTCTATTTTTTCTCATTATTGATTTTATTGAATATCAATAGTTATATAGTATATTAAAATTCTACACAAATATTGAAATGTGAAAGATATAAGATGTAGACAATGAATTTTAGAGAAATATTCTGAAATGAACATATAGCATGAGATTAATAATAGATTGTACATTACAAAAATTATTTACAAACTTAGGTAAATATAACAAAAATTGTCTAAAATGAAAATGAAGAAGAACGAATTTACAGATCAGTCATATAACAGTTCACTCTGTGCCAAAATCAAGACACTTATATTCATATAATAAGAATTCTCAAAGTAGAAAGGGGTAGGCAATAAATATTTAAAGATTTAAAATTTCTGAATTCACTTGAAATTATAGTACCACATTTCCAAGAAAAAGTGAATCTTTTGCACAAGAAATGTGAATAAAATCATACCAAGATATACAAAAATGAAATTGTCCAAAACTAAATCTAAAGAAAAAAATCATTAAAGCATATACATAAAAAATATTAGTTAAAGAGGAGCAAAATTAAATAGTATTTTATTCAATATTAGAGAAAAAAGAGAGCAAGTGGGTAAGAAACAGACTAATTAATTCAAAGGACTGAAAAAAAAAGATCTGCCCTCATTGAATTTTATACTTAGTAAACATACTTTTGAAAATAAAAGCAAAATATTTTCCAATTCTACAAACTCAAAATATTCTGACACTTCCACAGATAGCAATTAAAAATAAGAAAGACCATAATCTAGAAGACAAGAGAAGGTGTATGGTCCTGGATAAAGAAAAAAGAGCTCTCAAAATAGCAGTTATGCAGGATTATGTAAAATATAATTATGTTAGATGAACCCACCTAAAATGTCATTGAAAATTTCCACAAAACAGTGTCAATTTTATGTCAGGTTGTAAACATATTTTTCCATATATATATATATATATATATATATATATATATATATGTGTGTATATATATATACTTACATATATATATATATACTTACATATATAAGTATATATATATACTTACATATATGTATGTGTGTGTGTGTGTAAAAGATAAGGAAGAAATAATATGAAGTCAATGGAAAATAGACATGTACTTTTTAAAGTTTCTAATACTAGAAGAAAATATAATTGTCTTCTGTCTAGATTGTCAAAGAAACAGTATAAATCATAAAATTAAATAGTATTCAGAAAATTAATTGAATATTAATTAATTAAAAAATTAGACTATATATTTCAAAACAATATTCCAAAATTAAAATTAAATCCTGAGTCCAACTAAGAGGTCAGAATGTAATGTATCATATGTACGAATCTGTAATCAATTCAGAGTACTTACACAGGATTTGAATAGGTTAATATACACAAAAATGTCAATTAAGAAAAACTTTTCGTGATAGTAAAGAATTACTATGCATAAAACCTAACATAAATTCTGGAATGGCAAATACATGACCAACACTTCTAACAGTTTGGGTATAGGACATCACACAAAATTCTGGTATTTTGTGGACATGGATAGTGTCTATGATGCTTACTAATGGCCATGTGTCACTTGTGGGACTGAGCTACCACTATTTCCTTGATATCCACCCTGTAGACCTGGACATAATCATGACCCATATAGGGTGCAGGAGGAATCAATTTATACAGTATGCTGATGGAAATATTTTGTAGCTGTATACAAAAGAATAATTGAATGACTGCTATTGTATACCTCTTTTTCTCACGTGCTTAATTGCTTGACCTATTTGGTGGGCTCTTTCCATTCTCCTTCATGGAGTTGTGGTCATTTTGATCCCTCTTTAGAAAATCTTTTAGTACTTCTTTTCCGTCCCCGGTCCCCAGTCCCCAGCCCTCCAGGCCTGCGCACCCACCGGGTAAGGACCCTTGGCCCGCCTTCCCCTTCCCCTTTCCCTTTTTCTTTTTTTGAACCCCTCTTGCCCAAGCTCCACTACCGAACCTATCATACATCTCGTCTGGCAACCAATCTGGTCCACAAGCCTACCAGGACTCCTCAATTCCAAAGCTCCACCTCCACCTACAGACCACACCCATGGGGCTTCACAGCAGCCAACAGCCCGAGCTCCAACACGAAGCCGGAAACTTGTATAGGGGAACCAACTTAGAGGCTCCAGGCCAAAGGCCCATAGACACTCACAGCATTATGCCACCAAAGTGCAGAGGTCACTTCCATATAAAATGATAACAACAAGGAGTAGGATGAAATCTCAGGGCCCGAGCCCACCCAAATCAAATACAGAAGACACTGCCATGGAAGAAAATGGGAATCATGCAGAAGAAACCTCTGAGTTGGTAGCATCTGAGGCAGACAGACAAGTGCAGAAACTTATAGAGCAACTGAGATCAGAGATAACATCTGAAGTAAAAAAAGAAATACATGAAGTGGATAAATGGCTGGAGAAATGTATAGAGGAAATCAGAGCAGACATGGTAACAAAGACATGTATGAACAGGGATTTCGATCACTCTGAAAATTGTACCTTTGCTTTGACTTGCTTAATAAAGTACATTTTATGGCAATAGCATAAATATTTTTCTTTCTTCTAAAGTCAACTTTGGGCCCAGGAGATAGCTCAATAGAATAATGCTTGCCTAGCAAGTGCAAAGTCCTGAGTTCAATCCCAGGTACCACCAAATTAATTAATTAATTAAAAAAGTAAAGTCACCTTTATTAGCAATGCCACATCATTTGGGTTTATTTGCATCTCTGTTTGATCCCTAGGTCTGGCTCCCACAGTATGTCATCCGAATTTTAAAAGGGACAAATGAAATTATTTTCATCATTTCAAAGTCATAGTATTTTCCATACGTAATTTTTGACTGTTTCTAGCAACACATTTTGAATTTAAATCTCTATCACAATGCATGGAAACTGACATGGACGTTGTAAATTTTTGCATAAAATTTAAGGAACACACAGCCTCCGCTTGACACTGCGCCGGGCACCCATGACCCATGCGCCTGTTAGCTGTAGTACATTGTTACCATTTCCATTTTCATCTTCACTACTACTATCCCCATGTTTCTCCACCAAGAATGAGTCTTCACAGAAGCAGCATTGGCGGAGAAACAATGTGGTTCATTTTATTTGCTTATTTTAAAAAGTTGTACTTATAATTTTATTTGTGGGAGCAGGGATGGAACCGAATGTTTTTGTTCTGACATTGTTCTCAAGTTCCTGCTTTGAGACTGGGTCTTGTTAGGTCTCTAAGTTTTGCCCCTAGGTTGCTAAATTTTGTCAGTGGATGCTTTTCTCTGCATTTCCTGCCACATGGGCAGAATCCTTACCAACTGGAGGGACAGTAACCTCCTAAGTGCCTTTTGTGTCTTTAGTTTGATGTCCTAATCTCACCTGACCTCCACTTTATTTCATTTCACACCTGTCTCTGAGGCACTATTTGACAGTATTGCCTTTCCTAGTAGGCTGTTTGGGCACAGCAGATATAACGCCATCAGTCTTTCTGCAGAGATGTTCATGCAGAGCTCAAAAGCATTTTTATTTTTTCTTTTGAGTTTACACATGTAGGTCTGATTTATTTCACTTATGAGTATATATTCAAGATGCATCCACTTGTATATGAAATCTTCTAGTTTATCATTCTTTATAGCTGAGTAATATTCCATTGTATAAAAACACCACATCTTTGTCAACCATTCTTCAGATGATTGCCATTTTGGTTGTTTCCAAGATTTGGCTATCACAAGTAGTGCCGCTATAAACATAGGAGCACAGATATCACTATGACATGATGTTTTCAGTTCTTCTGAGAAAATTCCCAGTAGAGGAATAGCTGGTTTGAATAGGATTTCCAGTCCTAGTTTCTTAAGGAGTTCCCACACTGATTTCCGTAACGGTTTCACCAGTCTGCATTCCCACCAGCAGTGGAGAAGTGTTCTTTTTTCTGCAGTCTCTCCAACATTTGTTGCTGGTTGATTTCTTTATGATAGCCATTCTTTCTGGAGTGAGATGGTTTCTCAGTGTTGTTTTAATTTGTATTTCATGGGAACTGGTCAAGCAATGGCCTTGACTGATCCGAATGGCTGACACTGACAAAAGTTCTACAAAATGCAGTTTCAGGGTAAATCCTGAGGAGATTTGACTGTCCTGTGGGATGCAAAAGTTACATTTTTTTGCTATATTGGTCTTCCTTTAACTTGATCTTAACCATCCAGCAGAAAAGTTTAACCATGAGGTATAAAAAATGAAGCCATATAATATGCTGAGCTGTAAAGGCTCAAGTCAACAGCTTCTGACATTGCTAGTTCTGCTGATAACTCACTACTCTTATGGACTATTTGACTATACATACAACTTCTTTTTCTTAGTTCAATAAGAAGAAATATTTATACTAACAGTATTTAGAAAGGTATTATGTCCTCATCTTTTACTCTGAACAACTGTTATGAAGACAACAATATGCATTGCATTAATTATTGTGGCTGTCCTCCTAACATTTTTTGAAACTGTCTTGTTATTTCTTTCTTATTAAAATTACTCCCTGCCCCCCCCCCAAAAAAAACCCAGCATTTAGACATCGTAGGATCAAAATGCAGTGCCATGGTATGATTTTAAGCCACTGTCTCTCAAAGCAAATCATCAGAAGTGCTTCCACTTAAGTGTGCATTTAACAGCTAATTTCATCATCAGAAACCTTAGGATTTCATGGTGCTTTCCATATAGGAACTTTGAAAGTTTTAACCTCTTTTTGTCAATGCACTCTTTTGTGATTAATTTCTTGTCCAATCTGCTGGTCCCCAGATGTGGGCTTACATGAGCATTGGAAATACTTAAGGCACTACATCTATGTGGTTGAAATTCCTGGGAGCTTTCTAACCCAGTATCCGGCATCCATGATCTGTCCACCTCCAGAAAGCCCTGCCTATGAGCATGTGGGGCTTTAGCAAAGACACCTAGAAACAAACCAGAACCTTCTGCCCCTGGCCTCTGATGACTTGTTCACATTCATTTAAAAAAAATTTAGTCCATCAGTAGATTTGCCAAAAGCCTAACAGTTTCCCCAGTGTTCTTACCTCCATCTCCTATGTATACCTTGTGATGAAGACAGTCTTAGCTGGTAGCTCCTGTATGAGATGAATTTTCAACACTTGCAACACACAGTGCCATAAGATAAGCTTTCCCATTACAAAGGTGAAAACAGAGGAATAAAAAGGAATTAGACCAAAGGAAACCCAAAATCAAGTGGAGCAAACGTTACATCCTGTATTTCCACCTGTCACATCAGATATAAATAAACTTTGGCAAATGGTGAACCCCAAGAAGCTTGGGTGGCTCTACCTCTATGGTAGTTTTCGTTGTTGCAGCTACCTTATTTCTCTCTTGGGTTGGCTCTGACCAGTTGCAACTTTCCTGCAACAATCCACATTTCTGGCTTCTCCAACTATGAACTGAAACACTAAACTATGAGCTGAAACAAGCCTTTTCTCCTGTCTGAAGTTCAATAAAGCATGCAGTCCTCATTCCTACCTGGTGCCTCTTGATCTTGGTCTTTACTGTCTAAACTTTTATTGATATCCTGATCATCTAGTTTTGTCCAGAATTTCCCATTAAGGCCAGCTTATACCTTTTCAGAGATGCTTCTTTAGTAGGTATCAGCAGACTTTCCCCAGCTCTCCCAAAAGCCAGTTCTTAACGCTTCTGAACCACATGGTCAGGTAGTACCGTGCAATGATACCACTTCTCTGCTACCGGAATCTACCTTAATTACTTTTGTTTTGCTAAGACAAAATTAAAAGAAGAAAGTTAAGATTAGAAAGGTATATTTCAGCTCATGATTTGTTGAGTCTTGACACTATAGTTGGCTGCATTCTTTTTGGAGGAAAAATAATCCATGGAAGTTCAGGCAGAAAGAAAAAATATAACAGGCAACAAACCCCTCTTTCCCTTTTTTTTTTTTTTTTTTTTTTTTTTTT
>PVJA010056231.1:0-10878 GCA_004027025.1 Myocastor coypus
TTTTTTTTTTTTTTTGTCTTTTTGAGACAGGGTCTCTCGATGCAGTTGAGGATGGCCTTGAGCTCACTTCTGTAGCCCAGGCTGGTCTCGAACTCGCACCAATCCTCCTGCCTCAGCCTCCCGAGTGCTGGGATTACAGGTGTGTGCCACCACCCCCGGCTTGAAAAAATTCTTAAAAAAAAAAGAGAGACTTTCTTCTAAAAAAACAAAAACAAAAACAAAATAAAATTATTAAAAAAAGAAGTCCCTGATTGTGTGTGTGTGTGTGTGTGTGTGAGAGAGAGAGAGAGAGAGAGAGAGAGAGAGAGAGAGAAAGAGAGAGAGAGAGAGAGAGAATGAAAGACAGACAGATGGACAGAGAGGAAACACTACATCACCCATGTAGCTTATTTTTCCGAGATTGTGAAGTTCAGCCTGATGATTTTCATGATAACAAAATGGTCAATGTCAACCACTTATGCAGCCCAAGATATTAACTGTCACTACTCTCCTGTTACCAGTGCTAACTTTCAGAATAAACACATCCTCACTTTGTCTCCAAGAGGGTCCTCCTTAATGGCTGGCTTCTTGGATGAAGAGCTTGAGGCTCAAATTAAATGGCTGAAAATGCAAGTGAGCTGGGGTCACAGCAGTCATGCCCTTCTGCAAACCATCACATGGAATATCACTTTGAAAAATTATGAGCATGAACATTAAAACATGTTGCATACTTTTTTTTTTTTGTATTTTTTAGAGAAGGATCTACAAGGTATTCAGGGTCTCACTATTAGATCAGATTTGTAGTGAGTCGCCTGTTTACAGCCTCCCAAGAGCTGTGAGTACAGGCACGCACCACCACGCAGCCCAGTCTCAATTTCTGACTCAGTGTGCCCCAGGGGCGGGGCCTGCAAGCCAGGCCCTGGAATCGAATCCCCAGCCCCTGCACCTGCTTTAATCCACTGAGCTATTAGGCCAGCCCAAATGATATAAACTTTTAAAAGTGAGTTAAAAGAATATTCTTCTGTGATCAGTACACCACTTTCTAATGGCAAAACTTTTCACCAAGAAAAGAAAAACTCAGGAAATAATAAAGAAGAAAATTTAAATCACATTCATTCTTAAAGGTAAGCACTGACAACCTCTTGGTGCTTCTTTTCTACTTTTTTTCTAGACACATAATTTCCCTTGTAAGTGTCCATATTTTATTTGATAATATTAAGACCTGTTTACATGTCTGGATCTTATATTTTTTATGTCATTAGAATTCTTTGTAAATGCTATGATTTTATCATATAAAAGTATTACTTTATACAGAAGGATTATTTATCCACTCCACTACTATGGACAGTGAACATTTTCTTATATAAATTTATACATATCTACACTTAGAAAAACTAAGATGTATGGAGGCTAAGTACCTCCTCAAAGTAGAAAAGTGTAACTTTGCTTTGGCGCTTTTTATCAATATAGTCACAAAGCACATGATGATTATTTTAGTCAACAAGGACCACATACATAATAGTGGTCCTATAAGATGATAATGGAGCCAAAAAATTTTCATTGTCTCATATTACCTTTTCTAGTTTTAGAGATGCACAATGCACACCACTGAGTTACAATTATCTACAGCACTCAGTACAATCATCTTAACCTTTGCCTTTGATCTATCATACTATTATTTTTTCTTTCAGTAAGACTTTAATATACCAACAAATATAGGCTGAGCATCTCTGTTTTGTTTCTTAGACAAGGTCTTGCTGTGTAGTCCAAGCTGGCCTTGAACTTACAGTGATCCTCCTGCCTTAACCTCCAAGTGCTAGGATTATCAGTGTGTGCCATCACACCCAGTCTAGAATCCTTAATTTGAAACACTGAAATACAAACCCCCAAATTTCCTGAGAACTGTCATGATATCACAAGTGATCTCATGTAACTTGTCTCAGTTAAAACAGACATGCTAAAAGTATTGGATGTGATGACCTTCAGCCTATGTGCTTTAGGTTAGATCAATCGTAAATGAATTTTGTGTTTATATTGGGACCCTTTTCTCATGATATCTGTCTCTGTCTCTCTCTGCCTCTCTCTCTTCCTCTCCCCCTCTCTCTATATATGCATATGTACATTCTAAACCTAAAAGAGTTCCAAATCTGAAATATTTCTTGTCTTAAGCATTTTATATAAAAGATACCCCACCTATATTATTGGTTCTTTCCTTAGAGTTAATAGACATATAAACTTCTTTTTTAAAACTTCTAATGTTGCCGGGCGTGGTGGCTCACGCCTGTAATCCCAGCACTCGGGAGGCTGAGGCAGGAGGATCATTGTGAGTTCGAGACCAGCCTGGGCTACAAAAGTGAGCTCAAGGCCAGCCTGAACTGCACAGTGAGACCCTGTCTCAAAAATTAAAAAAAAAAAAAAACTTCTAATGTTAAGATTATACATATATACATATATATGTTGTCTTAGTTACTCTTTACACATTGCTGGGACAAATACCCAACACTCAAAATTAAAGAAGGAAAAGTTTATTTAGTTCACAGTTACTGGAGGTTTCAGTCCATATTCGGCTGGCACAAGGCTGAGTGGAACAGGGCAGAGAACATCCAGTTCATGGTGGCAGAACAGCAACAATTGAGACAGAGGCAATTGACCAACCAGGGCAGCAGACAGCAACAGAACTAGTCTGTTTCTGTCTCTGTTTATATTACATTCAGCCTCTCCACCTCAGCCTATCTGCCTTAGGCTACACCCATAATCCCAGAAGTACTCAGACCATAATCCCATCAGTATTAAAACACATAATCCCAGAGACTCATGAGTCAAGTCTCAATCTATAGAAGTCCCCACCCCATGACTGCATGAAGCTTTGGGGGGACAACTAGACACAAACCATAACATATGTATATACACACACATCTATATGCAGAGAGTGACCATTAAATTGAATTATATGTTTCTTCTCTCTCTCTCCCTCTCTCTCTCTCTCTCTCTCCCTCCCTCCCTCTCTCTCATATTTCTGGTTCTACAAGGTCTCACTACACAGATTGGATTTATGGCAATTTTCCTGTTTTCAGCCTCCCAAGTGTTGGGATTACAGGCATATGCCACCATATCCGGTCTCAGTGGCCATCTCAGCATGCCCTGGGGGTGGGGTCGGCATGGCTTGGCATTCTAGGGATCAAACCCTGGCCACTGAGCTCTGCCTAAGTAGGCCATTGAGCTATTTGTCAGGCCTTCCTTTCTTTTTTTAAAGAAATGTACTTGGTACAGGCTCTCAATACACAGCTTGGACTCATAGTGATCCTCCTATTTTCAGCCTACCCAGCACTGGGATTACAGTGCATGTGTTACCATACCGGGTCTAGGTGGTGGACTCAGGGCACCCAGGGGCAGGACCAGTGTGGCATGTGGTGTTCAAAATCACACCCAGTCCCTGTGCTTGCCTAAGCAGGCACTTGACCCACTGAGCTATCTCATAGGTGAACTGCATGTTTCTTTAGTAAAAGTCAAAAGATTTATATGATCTGAAGAGAAACCAGAGCATAAAACCACATGTTTCTTAACTATTTTTTCCCAGTGTTTTGTCATATTAGATCATTTTGAAATATCATCCCTTGCTGATTTTCTGGTCATCCACAAACTATGAGAGATAGAAGTTGAAAGAAAAGAACCTGGAAAAGAACAGGAAAAGGATCAGCCATATCTCTAAGTTTTTAACATTAAAATATGGAAATGAATTTTCTTACTTAGAATAATAATATATGAAATAATTGGAAGATATCCAGAAAACATTAAAAATATCTTCCTCTATATTTTCTTTTGTATTAGTTTCTATTGTAATATCAACTAAGAGGAGCTTACAATTTGCTTCCATCCATCCTTCCTTTCTGAATAATTCTAAGTCACTGAGTGGGACTGGATAGGGTAGGAAGGGGGCACTCAGATGACTACAGAGAGTTGGGGGCCAGTGCAGCCAGCTGGTGACCAGCGAGGTGAGGATGTCACCCACCTGGTGGATGTGGGGTGACCATGTGATGGAAGTGAGGCTCCTCAGAGGCGATAAGTCAAATAAGGAAATAAATTAAGTGATATAGCTCTGTGTCACAGTGCCTGCCTGGCAAGCACATGGTCCTGCGTTCGATTCCTGATACCTCTCCCCACAAAAGTCCCTATTAAGTAAAATAGACTGTGAATTCATACTGTGGTAAGTAACAAAATAAGGGTCAAAAGGGCAAGATTTTATCCTGTAGCAAAACGCAAACTCATGAATGCCTAAGGAATGATGGAGTCCAAACACCATTTGGTGACTATTAAAGTAACTGATTCAGCCAAGAAACACTGCATTACAATACTATATTCGAGATCAATGTCTGGTAAAGAATGAGACATGAACACAGCCTCAAAGTACCTTCCCCCAATACCTATATATAACCAAAGATGACAGAATAGCTTCATAATGGAGAAACCCAAAAGATCATTTCCAATCAAGAGGTCAAAACTAGAATTACCAGAAATTATCCAAACTAAAATATATGTCACCATAAGACACTACAGAAAAAGCACAGCTCTGGGTAAATGATCTTCTTGCAAAAGTGCATAATCCTACTCTAATCTTAAGGCAACATCAAACAAGTCCAAGTTGAGAGATGTTCAACAGAACAATAATCCAGTAATCTTCAAAAGTCACAAAGGCCAGGAAAACACCAAGTTACTGTTCCTGGCCAAAGGAGATCAAAGAGAGAACAGTATGGGTTGGAGACTTGCTATGAAGACTGGCAATGGGAGTCTGTGAAACTTGAAGGAGGTCAGTGGATTAAATGGTAATGGTGTGCTGTTGCTTATTTTTCAGCTTTTCACTTGAGTGGTGCTTGTTATGTTCACAACTTACTCTTCAATGGCTGAAGGAAAATAAATATTTTTGTACTATGCTTAAAACATTTCTGTAAGTTTATAAATGAATTTTAAAATAAATGAAAAGCATCCCTTCCATGAAAATAATTAACTAATTCATTTTCCAAGGGCTAGGAAAATTATAATCAAACAGAAAAATACAGAAGATGCTATTCTCTGAGAACAATATGAATGTCTACACTGAGACTAGAGAGAGCGGTGATACTATCTGCTCAACCAAGGCACCATCACTACTTAACCTAATTTAGAATAAGAGAAAAAAAAGAGAAGAGAAACAAGCACGGACACTGCAGTTACAGGGTCTTGTTGATTTTCTTATCTATAATTCTGCTTTTTTGTACATCTTCAGCATGGCCCATGTTGGAGCATACCCTGATCATCAGTTCCCCCAATTTGCTTGTTCATGTACTCCATGGCAAGGAGAATCACCTCCTCAATGCCACCTGACAGGCAGGGATACACAGGGCAGGCAGGAATACACCAGCAGGAGCATTGCCAGGAGTGCTGGCATCCCATGGGCACATTCCATGGGCTTGGCAAGGCATAGCTATGTATCTCCAAGATTGCTCTACAGAAGAGCGACTCACCTCCCTTCTCATGAGAAGACACTTGATGGGATGGGAAACACTTGGCTTCTGGATGGCAGCAGCTCAGAGGAGTTGTGTTTCAGGCCAGCTGCCCAGAATGGTTAGCACTGGAGCCCATGGAGAGGGCAAGAAGGGGCCATTAAGTCCCCACAGATCCTTGCCAGGCCACCAACAGAGAGCCACAGGGGCCATCCAGAAGACACTCTTGTTTATTGCTCAGAAAACCCAGGTTGTAACAATTACTGAACATTACGCCTTCAACACTGAAACTCTGTTGGGAACAGTTCAAGGACTTCTTGGATATATTCTTATATAAGACTTGACTATTTTGCTTGTTTTGTATAGTCATCATCTGGCCAATTTCCCTCGGTTAAGGTTTGTGTCTAGGTGTCTCCCCCAAAGTCTCATGCAGTCATGAGGGTGGGCTTCTAGAGTTTGTTATTGATTCATGGTTCAGTGCTAGGATTAAGGTCATGAGTGCTACCCTGGGCCAGGTTTAGATATCTTTCATATAAGGGAGAGGAAAGACTTCTCTTCACCTCTTCCCTTTTGGTTCTTGTTGCTTCCATCACCATAAACTGGTTGCTCCTTTAATACACCATCCTGACTTGGAGCCAGCTGAGCAGGGACTGAAACCTCTACGACCTGTGAGCTACATAAACCTTTCCTTCCTTATTTATAGGCACTGGGTATTTTGCCTCGGCAACGAGAGAAAAGTAACCAAGATACCCTCCAAGCAATCTAAATTGGTTTTGATTTTCGCCGTCTCTCTACTTGCCTAATTCATTTCTTTACAGCACACAATAGCTAGCGGAAATTGTGTCTTGGTAGATTTTCTCCATGCAGTTACCTTTTCCTTTCAGAATTCTTTGTCCACAGCTCCTAGAAGGGTGGCTAGCATATGCAGCCACACCTTGGCACTGAACTGCTTTGAGCTTACTGGTGTGAAAATTATGAGCTTATCTGTGTCTTGGTTGTTGTGTGACTTGCTGCCCTTTTCAGCCCAAACAGTTTGTTTAATATTTATCCTTTTTGGTACTTATTGTGCCTCTCAGAACCAATTAACACTGAGTACTGAGGGAGGACTACCTATTGAGCCCAAAAACAGGGAAACAGAGTTCATCTTTCTTAGAAAAATAGAATAAACTAAACAGCAAGAAGTATTGAAAATGTAATTATCTATTGTTATTTTTATGGAGGCATGGGGATGTCACAGTCTTTATAATTTTATGTATTGCTAAATTTAGGAAATGTTTTGTATTGTATACCTGTGCCCCCCCCCCCAACTGGGGATAGAACTCAGGCCCTTGCACTTGCCAGGGAATCGCTTATTCTATTGAGCTATCTCCCCAGCCCCTCAATGTGTCTTTTGAAGCTATGGCATTTCTATAGCTAACATTGTATAGTTGCAGTCATTTGAAATAAAGATGATAATTATCACTTCATCTGTCATCAAGCTAAGCAAATCACTTTTATCGAATTGGCCCCCTAGTTTTTGCCCCCTATGACGAGATTCTATTTGCTTAAGAAATGTTTACTATCTGCACCATTAATTTGGTATCTATTGCTCCTGAGAATTGGTATTGCCATTTGTGAATGAAACTAGCCCTCAGCCGGGCGTGGTGGCTCACACCTGTAATCCCAGCACTTGGGAGGCTGAGGCAGGAGGATCACTGCGAGTTCGAGACCAGCCTGGGCTGCAAAAGTGAGCTCAAAGCCAGCCTGAACTGCACAATGAGACCCTGTCTCAAAAAGACAAAAAAAAAAAAAAAAAAAAAAAAAAAAAAAAAAAAAAAAAAAAAAAAAAAAAAAAAAAAAAAAAAAAAAAAAAAAAAAAAAAAAAAAAAAAAAAAAAAAAAAAAAAAAAAAAAAGAAAATAGCCCTCAGCTTTATCATGAGATGTTAGAAAGGGCTAAGCATATCAAGACGTGCTCATATTTCTATAATTAATCCATCTTGTCTTTGGCATTGTTGATTTATTTTTCTCTTTTATATTTTATTAACGAGTCTTACTCCAAATATTAAAGCCCCTGTGGAGATTTATTTTTCACTTGTGAAAATTACACGTGCCCTTGCTCAGTAAGCAGTTCTTCCGCACGTGTTGACCCAGAAACCAAGTTTCCTTCCTCCACGCATGGTTTCTAAATTTAGCTTAGCATTTCCATCAATTTAGAGAGGAACAGGGTTAGAAAGGATCATCCAAGTGCGGTTTTGAGGAGTTAGGAGGAAGGTAGCGCATGTATTTCATGTTCTCTTCGCGGGACTACAGTCACGTGGCCTCATCCGATTCCAATGGAAGCTGGGAAATGTAGTTCGGAAGTAGCCAGCGGGGAACGAAATATGAATGGTGGTCTCTACCGTACTTGGAAAAACTGCCCTAACAATTACGATTATTGTTATGATTACTGCGCTATTGTTACGATTTTTCTTAATGCTATTTTTATTCATTGTTTTCTGTTCTATGATTGCCATCAAGCTTTATATCTGTATCTTTCTATTGACTATAATTCCTGTGCTAAATAACCAGTGTTAACATTTTTTTTTTTTTATGTGCACTTTGTTTTCTCTTGTCCTGTGTGTAAGTTTGTATTTGAACATACTGGGATAATACACAAATAGTATCTTAGTATTTATTTATAGTATAAGTAGTCATTCTTAAAAATATTTTAGTAATATTTGAAATGACTATGTAAAGTATCTGTCATACATTAGGTATTATGCCACAATTGTTGGACCTTTGTTCCTTGATTTGTTACTATTTTAAATGTCAATCGGGGAATATCTTACATTTCTTTTCTATATGCTTATATATGTATACATACACATATTTTAAGAATGAGGACATGGTAGTTTTAAGGTCCAAGCTATCAATTAAGTTATACCTACTCATTAAGAAATTTGTTTTTATGTGCTAGGGATTGCATATGTGGTAATGCAATGGTAAATGGTAAATGGCTTTCTCTAAGATAGTTGATGTTAAAACATCCTGGTTAGTGATGTCCCCATGTAACAGAACAGCTCTGGGCTCAAGAAGTGAGTTTGACAGGAGATGCCCAATAAGCTGGCCGGCGTAGGTGAGGCGAGGAGAAAGGCTTCAGGTGAAGCCCACAGGGGAAGGGACTTCCAGAGATAGAAGACCGTCTGGGTAAGAACTCGGAGCCGTGATGCGCGTGGCCGTGCTTCAGAGGCGGGAAGGAGTGGGATTCCAGACTGCCGGTGACGGGCCGCCCACAGAGGTTGGTGAGCAACCGGGGTGGTCCAGACCCTTCTTTGCTCCGCGGGAGCGCGGTGGGAGATGCCTCCCCAAGGGGTGACAGGTGAAGAGGTACAATAGCCAGCTTCGGTTTGCAAACTTCAGTTCGACGCAGGCATCTGAGGGGCGTGGGAGTTGGGGAGAGAGGCTGCGCTTCGCAGGAGGCTGCGGGAGCAGCTCCGCCGGGCTTCCCTTCGCACTTTCATGCACCTGCTTTAACCGTAAAACCATCAGCTATCCAACTTCCAGGCGCCGGAGCCGCAGTAGAGAATTTCATTCAAAACTCTCTACTGCCACCCGCTGGAAATACGGCCAAGAAGCAAACTGAGATTAATCTGCACAGCATTCTAAATTACTGAGTTTTCTTTTTTTTATTTTTAACATTTTTTTTTTTTTTTTTTTTTTTTTTTTTTTTTTTTTTTTTTTTTTTTTTTTTTTTTTTTGCTTTTTGAGACAGGGTCTCACTATGCAGTTCAGGCTGGCCTTAAGCTCACTTTTGTAGCCCAGGCTGGTCTCGAACTCACATCGATCCTCCTGCCTCAGCCTCCCGAGTGCTGGGATTACAGGCGTGCGTATTTTTAACATTTTAAAACAGGGTCTTTAAAAAAAAAATTTTTTTTTAAAGCTGCCTCGGTTGGCCTCTGACTTGTGACTTTCATGCTTCAGCCGCTAGGCGGTGGGATTGCAGGTGTCAGCCTCTCCCTTTTTTATAAGCCAGATGTATAAATTAGATCTGCTTGGATCCATGATAATCAATGTTTGTGTTCTCCGTAGACTCTGTTCTAATAAAAAGCATCATAAGGTTTTAATTCATGTATGCAGTCTCCATGAAAACACATACACATATTAGTTGTTTTGTTCGTTGTTTTAATAATGAAATTAGTTTGCAAAGGCTTAATGCTGCTTGCAAAATGATCCAGGTCCAGCGGTCTTTGTCCATACACCATTGACCTCAGGTGGCTCTCAGCTATGGGGCTTTTGTGTCCCCAGGACATATGAGACATTTTTGGTCAACACGGCTGAGGGAGAAAGCAAATGGTGGGATCACTGTAGGTGAAGGCCACCATTCAGTGTACTACAAGGCAACTTCCACAAATACAAGATTTGGCCCCAAATTTTAAACTATGAAGGTCAAAAGTCTGATCCAGTCTAATCCTTCCACTGTGAAGTGAAGAAAATGAAGCCCAGGGCAGAGACATGATTTCTCCTTTTATCTGAAAGTTTTTCATCTAAGTTTTCCTTGGGTAATGCATTCAAGGCTTCTAAAAATAGAACACCTAAGAAGGTCTGCAGGACTTCACGTTTCTTCAGAGAAAATGTAGCAAAAATGGCCAGGCAAGCACACAAGAGGTACTTAGCACCTAGTTATTAAAGAAATGCAAAGCAAAATCACCTAGAGTTGCCACTCCACACCCAGAAATGCTCTACTCATACTGGCATGCGTACACACATCTGTACTTATTTTTCTACACCTATAACTTCAGTCAGTCACAATAAGTTTGCATACAACATGAAAGCTGTCTTAGTCAAACATGACATGCAAATTAAAAGAGGAAAGGTTTGTAGAGGTTTACTCTACTAGTTAGCTGGTTTTGCTGGCTCCCGGGCAGGGTGACGTTGCAGACAGGTCTTACAGCGAGGGACAAGACAAGCCTCTTTGTGCCTTTATACTGTACCCAGGCCACTGAGATTAGGATGGTGCCAAGCCAATCAGCTGGCTATTTAGTAATCACATCCTTAATCCTGGCACTCTTAATCCCAGCATTGCTCCATGAATCAATCACACACTCTAGGCTCAGCTGCCTCAGAAATGCCTCTCCAGTGACTGTTTGAGGGTGCATGGGAGGCCCCAAGACACCTACCCAGCAGAAGCATTGGGTTAGATTTCTCCCTTTCTGTACTTTTGATTCTTTCTCTACTATTGAGAAACATGTTTCTGATACACCGATTCTTCGTTTCCGTGTAAATCTCTCTCCCCCCACTGTCCCCACCCTTGCAGCCTTCCTCATCTACCCCATTCAGGGTTTGGCATTTGTGCCAGGTCATCCTTCTACATGGAGGGTGGGCTTTGCATGCTGAGGCCAAGGTAGGAGAATCGCTGGGAGTTCAAGGCCAGCCTGGGCTACAGAGTAAGACCCTGTCTCAAGA
>PVJA010056232.1:0-10882 GCA_004027025.1 Myocastor coypus
GTTCACCATCCCCGTGAGACACGCTCTCACAGTCCGCTCTGTTCAGTATGTGCGCGTCATTGTGCAGCCGCTGAAGCGTCTTGAAAACACCAGCTCCAGGAGGTCACCCCTCCTCAGCCTCTCAGAATTCCACTGCCCTGGCGCCTCTTATGCACAGAGTCCTATGCTTCTGGCTCCTGTGTCTGCCACATTGCACTGGGCATAGAGTCTTCTATTTTTTATTTTTTTCCTCCAGAACCAGGGATTGAACCTACGCCCTTGTGCTTGCCAGCCAAGTGCTTATTCTACTGAGCTATCTTCCAGCCCCCTGTGGGCATAGTGTCTTTAAAGTTACTTTAGCTGGTGTCAGAAGATGCTTCCCTTATGAGGGTTAGTAATATTCCACTGGTCTATGCACACCTTCTGTTTAGCCATTATCACTCCTGGCCATTGAGCTGCTTTCTTCTCTGGGTTACGGGGAGGGATCCTGTGTAAAGTGCCTGTGTAAATATCTTTTCTTAGGGCTGGAAACATAGCTCAGAGGCATAAGCACCTAGCTGGTAAGCTGAAGGACCCGAGCTCGATCGCCGGTCCCTCATGCCATGCCTTCTTGGCCCCAGACCCCAGACTGTGCTGTCTCAGCCCCAGGCAGAGGCTGGCTCCCACCTCGTCACCCCAGAACTGGGTGTGGTAGCACACGCCTATAGTCCCAGCACTTGGGAGGTTGAACCAGGGGGATGTCTTGGAGTTTGAGACCAGTCTGGGGGCTACGAAAGTGAGCACGAGGCCAGCCTGAGCTGCACAGGGCGACCCTGTCCCAAAGCCAAAAACACACTTTTCTTGTTTTCATGGGGCATAGGGAATGAATCTGGGGCCTCACACTAAGCTACTTCACCAAGTTTTTAAATTTTATTTGGGAATACACACTTGCTTAGTTGCCAAAGCTGGGCTCAACGTTGCCTGATCCACCCTAGTGCTCAGATTACAGGTGAGCACCACTATGCCAGGACTCTGGCTGGCTCAGCCTGCCCTGGGGGTGTGGCTGGTGTGGCATGCGGTACCTGGGATCGAACTGTGGTCCCTGCACTTGCTAAACTTGCCTAAGCAGGCACTTTAGTCTGCTGACCTGTCTTCTTTCTTTCTTTCTTTCTGTTATGGCCAGCTCAGCCTGCCCTGGGGTTGGGGCTGGTGCAGCACGTGGTGCCAGGGATCAAACCTTGGTCCCTGCGGTTGCCTAAGCAGGTGCTTTAGATGGCTGAGCTATCTCACCGGCCCCTGCTGACTTGTCTTGCTGGCCCATGTAATACATTAAAAAAACCCACATATTTTAATGTACATTAATTATTATATTATATATTAATATAAAAATAATACTACAATATTTATGTTATTGATTATATAATTATTAATATATCAATAATATTACATATCATTTGTATGTATCTCCAGATATAATAATACATAAATCTCTAGATTACAGAGAGATTAAATAAACCTCAGCAAGGTGCAATGACTTTGCCCAGGTCTCTGTGGAGAGTAAAGGCAGGTGCATCTTCTGTGGACTTGGTGGAGGCGGCCATTGCTATAGTGACAGGAAGCTGATGGTACAGGTGGGAACCTGGGTCACAGCATCCCAGACCTTCAGGGGTCCTGCACTTCCGCACACGTCTCCCCTCTGCCTGTCATGTGGCCATCTGCACGCTCAGCTCAGCTACACAGTCAGCACCCAGGACAGGCTTGTGAAGCAGTCCACAGTGTCCGGGGCTAGGGGCTGATAAAGAAAAACAGCTATGGGGCCAGCCAGATAGCTCAGTGGATTAAAGTGCCTGCTTAGGCAGACGCAGGGGCCAGGGGGTTCTGTGTGGGTCTGCTGGGCTGGCCTTGGCCGGGGTGCACTGAGACGGTGATTGAGACTGGGCAAGTTGCCGGGTGCCTGTGATCCCAGCGCTTGGGAGGCTGAAAACAGGAGGCTCACCAGAGTCTGACTGTGGATCCTGTACTAAATATGAGAGAGAGAGAGAGAGAGAGAGAGAGAGAGAGAGAGAGAGAGAGAGAGAGAGAGAGAGAGAGAAGCAATAAAGTAGGAAAAAACCCAAAAAACCAATACAGGTCCTTCTGATGTGCTTAGGATCACTCTAAAATACACCTGTTAGCACTGGGCGTGGTGGTGCACAGCTGTAATCCCAGCACTTGGGAGGCTGAGGCAGCAGGATCATCAGCCTGGACTATAAAAGTTGAGCTCAAGGCCAGCCTGAACTGCACAGCTAGACTTTGTCTCAAAAAAGAAAGGAAGGAAGGAAGGAAGAAGGAAAGAGAGAAAGAAAGAGAGAGAGAGAAAGAAAGAAAGAAAGGAAGGAAGGAAGAAAGAAAGAAAACCGGGCCTTAGATTCTGGGGAAGTGGGATCGCTAGGATCCCGGGGATTGACCCCAGGCAGGAAGCACCGAGCAGGCTTCAGGGTCACTCCTGCTCCCCACCTCTCTGACAGCATCCAGCCGGCCGAGGCTTCCAGGAGAGCGACGCGGAGCCCCGGGGCCCCACAATGCGAGCGCAGCATTTAATAACCCCTCACCCCGCTGACCAAGCCTGAACCCTGATCCCCTACGAGCCCTGGCTTCTCCGTTCTTTAAAAACTCCGGACGGTCCGACCTCCGCCGCGGGCCTGTGGTTTCTGCTCCCACAGGGCTGACTTCTGCTCCAGGGCTGCCCAGCCGCAGGGCCCAGGGCTGAGGATCCCATGTGGCTGAAGAAAACCATCCCCGGCCGTGACCTTGGCTGGGAGCTGTCGGCCGCAAGGGGGGCGGGGAGATAACAGTGGGGGCTGGGGTGCAGCGGGAGGCAGAGGTTGGGGCAAGGATGGAATTTTCAAGTTTTCTTCTCTCGAAAAGAAGAAAAAACATGGGGCTGGGGAGATAGCTCTGTGGCACAAGTGCTTGCCTGGCAAGTGCAAGGTCGTGAGTTTGAACCCCGGTCCTGCCAAAAAAGAAAAAAACAGAACAAAGGGAGTAGCATCTCTTGGGAATAGGGGTCAATCCAGGGTTACCCCTGGAAGCCCTGGGTGTTTTGCAGTGGGGCGATTGCGCTGTACTCACAGCAGTTCCTCTTTCTTTTTTTCTTTTTTTAGAATTTTTAATTTAATTTAATTTAATTTTTTTCTTGTTTCAGAACTTTTGTTTGTTTGTTTATTTATTTATTTTTGCGGGACCGGGGTTCAAACTCACAACCTTGCACTTGCCAGGCAGGCACCCGGTCCCTGTTTATTTATTTTTATGGCCGGCACAGCCTGCCCTCAGGGCAGGGCTGGCGCAGCATGTGGTGCTGGGGATCGAACCGCGGTCCCTGCAGCGGCCTAAGCTTTCCTAAGCAGGCGCTTTAGACCACTGAACCATCCTGCCGGGCCCCTCTTTCTTTCTTTGCTTCAGACAGGGTCTCACTATGCAGTTCAGACTGACCTTGATCTCACTTCTGTAGCCCAGGCTGGTCTCGAGTGAACTTTTTTGTTGTTGTTATTGTTGCGGTACCAAGGATTGAACTCAGGACCCTACGCTTGCCAGGCAGGCACTTATTCTACTGAGCTATCTTCCCAGTCCTCATTCTGAACTTTAATGGAGATGGAGATATGCAGAATTTTGACACAGTCGGAGGTTTCTTGGGCTTGATAGTAAACAAGGACCGATGAAGAAGTGGTTCCCCTGGTCCAAAGGATGTGCATGTGGAGGGGCTGGGACGAAGTCACTGAGTAGTCACGGAACTCAGAAGCCCATCCAACTGGGTGTGGGGGCGCATGCCTGTCACCTCTTGGGAAGCTGAGGCAGGAGGACTCCCGTGAGCTTGAGGTCAGCCTGGGCAATATAGTAAGTTTGGGGGCTGGCGAGATGGTTCAGTTGTTAAGCTTAGGCAACCACAGGGACCACATTTCCATCCCCAGCTCCATGTGCTGGGCTAGCCCCACCCCCAGGGAAGGCTGAACTGGCCATTAAAAAAAAAAGTTTGGGTCCTGAACCACATAGTGAGACCCTGTTAAAAAAAAAAAAAAAAAAAGTGCACCCTAAGACTGAAATGCAGGTTTTTTTGTTTTTTTTTTTTTGTGGAACCAGGGATTGAACTCAGGACCTTGCACTTGCCAGGCAGGTGCTTGGGCCCCTGAACTATCTCCTCAACCCATGTTTTGTTTTGTTTTTGTTCTTGCTTTGCAGGACCAAGTACTTAACAACCCCATCAATGCCTGCTTAGCATAAACTGGGAGCCGGCAGACAGCGGGAGGTGGTACCCCACAGCTGATGTTCACACGCACTAGCATTTCCTTTTAAAAATCCTGTCAGGACAGTTTACTTCCTGTAGTAGACATGCCCAGCCTTATTAATACCAACTTCATGGTACAGATCGAACATCAGAAGCGTCGTGTAGGCTGGGCGTGATGTCACATGTCTGTGACCCCAGCACTCTGGGAGGCTGAGGCAGGAGGACTGCAAGCTTGAGCCCATCCTGGGCGATTTATTGCGACTCTCTCAAAAATGAAGGGCTGGGGATATGCCTTAATATAAATAAGGCTTCAGCTTTTAATCCTCAGTACAAAAAAAAAAAAAAAAAAGGATAAGTGAGTGGATTTGGGATACAGCTCAGCGGTGGAGCACTTTGTCTAGCATGTTCAAGACCCTGCGGCGTACTGTCTTAGGGGTGCCACTGACTGTGTGAGTCTCCAAAGCAATCCTCATAGCTGCTCCAGGCCCCTGCCCTGCTCCTAGAGGAGGGCCCTTGCAGCTGACCACGCCCTCATGGCCGACCACGCCCCGGGATGGCCACGCCCACATCTGACCACACCCTCAGACTGGCCCCGCCCCCGGGATGCTGCAGACTGGACCTGCACCCTGGCCTGTGTGGCCCAGAGCCCGGATGTAACCATTTCAACAGCTTCCTCTCGATACAACCAGATGCGTTTCTCTTGCCCCTTCGTCCTCTTCTCTCATAAGGAACAGCAAACAGAGACCAGAAACAACACCCTCATCCCTGAAGCTTGGAGAGCCGGACTTCCAAACAGAACGGCTGCCCCCTCAGCCAGGCCATCTGTCCCCACCTCCTCGAGGGAATCTGAGGCTTAGCTTTGTCTCATCATCTCAGGGCGATGCAGATGGCCCTGGCTACCCTCTCAGCACCGGGGTTGAGGTGACTTTCAGTACTACAAGCAAGTGTCTCACTGAAGGCAAGATAAGGCAGGCGACACATGTCCTTGGTAGGGATTTAGGTTCCCCTGCTCCTCATGGAGTCTGTGTCTTCAGCGCATGCGGCCTTTGTCCCCCACCTAGGCTGAGACCTTGCTATCTCACGACCTGCAGGACATTAGCCCTGTCCAGAGTGACTGCTCTCTTCTATTTGTCTCTGTCTCAGTCTCTCTCTGTCTTGATGGTACTGGGATCAAACATGGCACCTTAGCTTGCCGCGCAGGCACTTACGCCGCTAAGCCATATCTCTGGCCCCTCTCCCTCTCTAATTGCTTTTTTTTGAGTCAGGGTCTCATTCTGTAGTCCAGGCTCGTTTTGAGCTCACTACATAGCCTCAGATTGGCCTCCTCAGGAGTGATCTTCCTGCCTCAGCCTCCCAAGGGCTGAGCTAACAGGCCCAGCCTCTCTCACGGCAGCTTTCTCTAGTAGGAAGAAGCAGGGGCTGTTATTAGACACGGGATCAAATATTTAGCTGGAGAACTTTCATAGCGCTCCGGGGGTGTAGGAACTGTGTAGCTATCAGGTTCCCTCCTGCCAGGCCTGGCGACCCCCTGTTGACACTTGGCTGTGTCCCCCCCACCTTCCGCTTCGCTCACTGCAGCAAGTTATCTCGCCTCGCCTTCGCCTTCGCCTTCGCCTTTGCCTCTCCTCCAGCTGAGAGGCCCCAGGCCTGCGCAGCGCCCTCACTCCCGGCTCCTCCAGAGCTGCTGCGCAGGGCGCTGGGAGGCTGTTTACACACGGCCCGCTCCTCCTTCTGGTTTCTGTCTGGCCTGCGATGAAGGGATGAAGGATCCTTCGTTTATCTCGACCCCTCTTCTCAGGCAGCTCCTGCTGTCACGGCGCCTGCTGATAAGCAGCTTTCTAGGGGGAGGGGGCTGGGGCTCGCTGCTGCCACGATCCTGCCATCCCGCGCTCCTGCGCTCCTGCGCCAGACGTGAGCGTTGCCTGCGGGTCTGCTGGGCCCTGGTCCTTTCCCTTTCTCTCTGTTTACAGAGCTGGGAGCCCTTTTCTGCCTCCAGGGAAGTAGACAGCCTCAGGGGCCAACCACGACTGAGGTCATGGAATCCCAGAGGTGAATGCTCTGATTCCACCCTGGCCATGCTACCGGGGAGGTGGAGACTTAGGCAGACCAAGAACAGGAAGGAATTTGCCTGGCAAGTGCGAGGGCCTGAGTTTGATCCCTGGTTCCACAAGAGTAGGGGTGAAGCACGGGGCAGCTGGGACCCAGGGCCTGGAGATTTTAACAGCCTAGCTGGCCGGGGACCCCATGTGCACACGAATGCGTTGCTGAGCAGCCCCGGGGGAAGACTGTCTCCTGGTGTGCCTGCAGACCCACATGAGCCCTGCCCGGCATCCAGTTTCTCCTCTTCTATTGACCCTCAGGGGACAAACATCAGTAAGTGGGAGGCTGAATGGGCCTTCAGAGGGGGCAGCCGCAGAGCCCTCTGAAATGTCCTTCTTTAAGTTGTTTTTTTTTTTGAAACAGTCTCCGTGTGTAATCCAAGCTGGCCTCCTGTCCTGCCTCAGCCCTCCTGCCTCAGCCTCCAGTGTTGGGATCACAGCCCTAACTGTTGAGCTCCCAGCAATAAACATGTCACCAGGTCCAGCCGAGTGACTCCAGAGTGGCACCAACGTGACCTTGATGACCTCACCCTTCCTAGGGCTTTGCCAGCCGACCAAGCCAGAACATTGCCCATCTTTTGCAGACTCCCAGGACAGAGTTGGTTTCTCTGTTGAGACCAAGGAGGATTACAGGGTCTTGGGCCCGTGCAGGGCTGCACTGGAGCAGCGGTGCTGGGCTATAGTTGGGGCGGTCTTGGAACTTGAACCAGGAGCAGGGTGGCAACTCTCAGCGCCACTGGGTAGGGCGGGCAGAGAGCCGTGGGTGAGCGGGGACTGGACCCTGGAACATCCACTCGGGAGACTATGGGCCCTAAGTGGGTGAGGGGACTTGAGGATTTCTCCTCTTAGAGAAATCCACTTCCTGCCTCTACCTTTCCAGAAAAGTCAGTAAGTCTTTGGAAGAAATTCTACGGCAGGCGTGGTGGCGCACGCCTGTAATCCCAGCTCTTGGGAGGCTGAGGCAGGAGGATCAGTGTGAGTTCAAGACCAGCCTGGGCTACAAAAGCGAGCTCAAGTCTGCATAGCGAGACTCTGTCTCAAAAAGAAAAAAAAAAAAAAAAAAAAGAAGAAAGAAAGAAATTCTAGTGGTAGAGGCCAGGTGTGGTGGTGCAGGCCTATAAAATTCCAATCCTGGGGAGCCTGAGGCAGGAGGATTGCCGTGAGTTCAAGGCCAGCCTAGGCTACATAGTGAGTTCAAGGCCAGCCAGAACTGCATAGTGAGACCCTGTCTCAAAACAA
Source organism: Myocastor coypus (assembly GCA_004027025.1). Taxonomy (NCBI): domain Eukaryota; kingdom Metazoa; phylum Chordata; class Mammalia; order Rodentia; family Myocastoridae; genus Myocastor; species Myocastor coypus. The sequence goes on from PVJA010056232.1 coordinate 7,558, forward strand.
CAACAACAACAAAAAAAAAACTAAAAAGTCTTGACAGTGGACATGGCGCACTTTGGATAGAGTTTTTGGAGTTTGTTCCAAAGAGCTGGGACTGGAGCATGGCCCTGTGGGAGAGCGTGCACCTCGGATGCGCAAGGCCCAGGTTCCACCCTCGGCACTGCAGTTAAATGAGAGAATGCCCTGGCACTGGAGGAGGAAGCTGTCAATGTCCTTGATGTCCTTGTGGGACAGGCATTTGGAGCATTCCAACAGGTCACTGCCTCCCTGCCCTGGAGCCAGGCAACAGAAAGGAGCTTTCACTGTTTGTAGACTGTGTTTATTATTTTTACTTATTTTCAATTAGTTTTTTGCAACAAGGACTCATGACGGCAGCCCAAGATGGCCTCAAACCTCCTGCGATCCTCCCGCCTCAGCCTCCCAAGTGCAGGTGTTCAGCATTGTGCCTGTCTTTGGCCTGGGCAAATGCACCTGGCATACTGATGTCCCCGGAGAGCCAGGTGAGATAGCCAGAGCATGCCAGGTGTCGTGTCCTGGCTGCCAGCCACCTTCTCCATGGCCACAAGCGGCTGTCGGGTGGGTGCAGCTCCTGCCTGACCCCTTGAGGACAGAGGCCTGAGGCCAGAGACAGGCGGAGAGAGGTGCTGGGAGCGAGCCGGCCACACTCCGCTTCACACCCTCCCCGGCTAAAGCAGCAGAGCAGGATGGTGACAGGCCCTGGCCCAGTGTTTGTTCAGAGCAGCTGGCTCTGAGGAGAAGGAGCAGATAAACCACACCGGCCTCTTAATGAACCCAGCGCCAGCACCAGATAAACTGTCGCCACTTCCTCCTCCCGGCCCTATCTTCTCCAAGAAGGATCTGGCTCAGCATCTTGGGGAGCCGGGATGACAGCTGCACCTCAGAACTAGCAGCTCCTAGAGGTCCCTGAGGGGAAAGGGTGCGAGGGAGAGGGGACCTCAGTTTTTGGCTCGGACCTGGCTCAATCCCTTTTTGTCTTCCAGGGAGGACGCTGGCTGGAGCCTAGCAGCTGCCCCCCCCCTCCAAATGTAGGAAAAGCTGCCTGCGGATGCGGATTTAGAAAACAATATGCTTCCCCTTCCTGCCTTGCACCTCATCTTTGAACCTGACATCCACTCTGTTTGCTGCGGCAGTGTGTGCGTTGCAGGGAGCTAAGTGCCACTCGCGGGTATGGAGACTGCCACTCCAGGTTGGCAGGAGAGGGACAGGGACAAGACTGAGCCTAGAAGCCCCGACTCCCACCCTGGAACTAGTTATCTGTTCTTGAATGCAGAGTGGTGGGGCGTGTCCAGGATCCCAGCACTTGGGAGGCTGAGGTAGCAGGGTTGCTGGGAGTCTGAGGCCCTTGTCAGCTACCAAATGCATTCAAGGCCAGCCTGAACTATCTAGTGAGACCCTTCACCCCTGCAAAACAACAAAACTCTGGGGGGCGTGGTAGAAAAAGTTATAGTGTTCAGGAGACAATCTGGGAGGCACCTCCCTCCTGATTTCTTTAGATAGGTTTTTATGTTTTTGGTGGTACCAGGGATCAAACTCAGGACCTTGCGCTTGCCAGGCAAGCACTTATTCCACTGAGCTATCTCCCTGGCCCTCGGGTAGATGTTTTCAGTGAAAAGAGACAGGAGAATTCCAAGTTGTTATTCTAGCTTGCCCTAGCGCTGCCTGTGTGTGGGTGGGTGGGCTTTCATTAATGGTGTCACCTAAGTGGCCGAAGGCTGTGTCATTGATATCATCTGTGACCACACAGAGCCTCTCCAGGCAGCTCTGGGCCCTTTAGCAAGGCTCCTGTGGGGCCTGAAGGAGGCTTGGGCATTTACCTGGCTGGCGACCCTTGTCCGCAGTAATGTGCGTGTGTTTACACAAGAAGGTGGAAGAGCTGGAGCCTGAACCCAGACACCAAAATCTTCGGATTTCTCTGTCCAAACCCTGTCTCTGACAGTAATCCAAATATCCAGTGGAAGTTTGTTTATTTATTTATTTGTTTATTTTTCCTGGACTAGGGTTCGAACTCATGACCTTGCACTTGCCAGGCAGGTACTTGTGCCACGGAGCTATCTCCCCAGCTCCTCCAGTGGAAGTTTAAACTGAAAGATTGTTACCGTGAAAAACACATTGCGTGAGCCTCGCTCCCATCCTCCTCGTCCTCCTCCTCCTCACTTGACATGCACTCAGCCCTTTGATCTCACCACTTTGTGAAGCAACTCTGGAAGTCCTCTTTCCTGGGTGTCTTTATGACCTGTGATCAAAAATACAGTGAACAGTGCCACTGTCTTAGCTACTTTTTACTTGTTGCTGGGACAAATACCCGACACCCAAAATGAAGGAAGGAAAGGTTTATTAGCTCACAGTTTGTGGCATCCATACTTGGCTGGATCCAAGGCTGCGTGGAACGGGGCAGAGAGCATCCAGTTCATGGCGGGTGGACAGCCACGATCATAACAGAGGCAATGGAGCAACCACGGGAGCGGCGAGCAACAGCATGAGTCTGTCTCTCTGTCTTTTTAGGTTACATCAGGCTCTCCACCTCAGCCTGTTGCCTCAGGCCACACCCGTAGTCTCAGCAGTACTCAGACCATAATCCCAACAGTACTAAACCATGTAATGCCAGTGGACCATCATTCAAGTCTCAAACTCTAGAAGTCCCCGCCCATGACTGCATAAGGCTTTGGGGGGACAAGTAGACATAAACCATAACAGCCACCAAGTGCCCTCTACAGTGTGGCCATTGCTGTGTGTCCCAACCCACCTCATTCGCCGGGTCTGGCACTGACTGGATGGCTGCTAGGTCTTCCCCAGAGTCCTGTTGACCACGCGAGGTCAGCATTTTGAAGGGACTCAGGGCACCGAGGCAGCCACACAGCACCAACAAAGATGCTCTGAACCTGCTCCAGACGATGGCAGGTGGGCAAGTGCGTCCGAAGGGACAGGGACTTGTGGCAATGTCTCTTTTATTTCAGTGCAATTTCTTTTTAAATGTATTTGGCAAAGGGTCTTGCTATGCAGCTCAGACTCCTAGTGGCCCACCTGTTTTCAGCCTCCCCAGCGTTGGGATCACAGGCGTGTGCCACCATGCCTGGACTTGGTAGCCAGCTCACTGTGTCTGGTGGGGGGGCGGCTGGGCCAGTGTGGCATATGGTGCCAGGGATCGAATCCCGGTCCCTGCGCTTAAGGTGCTTAGTCCACTGAGCTAGCTCACTGCCCTTGCAGTACAGTACTTTTTTTTTTTTTTAAACTGTACATTCACTGTGTATTTTGAACCCACTGTGGACTTTGCTTTGGGTCTGAACAAGGTGAGAACAGCAGCCAACAC
>PVJA010056233.1:0-10883 GCA_004027025.1 Myocastor coypus
AATGAAATACGAAATATAATAAAAAGCCTACCTACAGAGAAAAATCTGGGACTTGATGGATTCAGTACTGAATTCTAGAAGAAACTTATAGAAGACTTCCTCCCAACACTCATCAAACTCTTCAATGAAATTGAAATGCAACCATTCCTTCCAAAATCATTCCTAGAGGCAGGTAGTACACTGATACCAAATCCAGAGAGAGAGGTGCAACTATGAAAGAAAACTGCAGGCCAATTTCTCTGATGAACATAGATGCAAAACTCCTCAATAAAATCCTCGCCAATAGAATACAACTAATCATGAGGAAGATTATACACAATAGCCAGGTAGGATTCATCCCAGGGATGCAAGAATGGTTCAATATATGCAAATCTATAAATGCAATACACTATATCAACAGAGCCAAGACCAAAAATCATATGATTGTTTCAATTGATTCCGAAAAGGCTTTTGAGAAAGTCTAACAGTCATTCATGTTCAAACTCCTACAGAAAATTGGAACAGAGGGCCTCTACCTCAACCTGATAAAAGCTATCTATAACAATCCAACACCTAACATAATTCTAAGTGGGGAAAAACTGAAGTCTTTTACTCTCAAATCTGGCACAAGACAAGGATGTCCTCTATTGCCATTCCTGTTCAATCTAGTTCTGGAATCATTAGCTACAGCCATTGGACAAGAAAGAGAAATAAAAGGATTAAGAATAGGTAAAGAAGAAGTAAAGCTATCACTATGTGCAGATGACGTGACAATCTACTTGGAAGACCCAAAGAACTCCACTAAGAAGCCACGAGAATTAATACACAAATTCAGTAGCATAGCAGGTTATAAGTCAATACACAAAAGTCAGCGGCATTCGTCTACACACACAACGAACACACTGAGAGAGAAAGTAGAGAAGCAGTAGGTTTTATGATAGCACTGAAGAAAATGAAATACTTAGGAATCAACCTAACTAAAGAAATAAAAGACCTTTTCAATGAAAAGTACAGTACTCTGAAAAAAAAAGAGATCCTAGAAGATGTCAGAATGTGGGAAGATATTCCCTGCTCCTGGACAGGGATAAGCGACATTGTTAAGATGGCCATACTCCCTAAATTGTTATACAGACTTAATGCAAGTCCTATCCAAATACCATCAACGTACCTCAAAGACCTGGAGAAATCATTCCTAAAATTTATTTGGAACTAAAAAAGACCCAAAATTGCAAAGACAATTCTGGACAACAAAGGTAAGGGAGGAGGCATTACATTTCCTGATATAAAGCTTTACTACAAAGCTACATTAATAAAATCAGCATGGTATTGGCAAAAGAATAGACCTGGGGATCAATGGAATAGATTAGAAGATGCAGAAGCAAATACAAACACACTCAGCCACTTTATCTTCGACAAAGGGGCCAAACATGCTTACTGGAGAAAAGCCTCTTTAACAGATGGTGCTTGAAAAACTGCCTCTCTACATGTCAAAAACTAGAACTTGATCCTAGTATATCACCATGCACTAAACTAAAGTCAAAATATATTAAATATCTAAATATTAAAAGAGAAACATTAAATATCCTGGAAGGGAAAGTGGGAGAAAATGTTGAAGATATCGGAGTAGGCAAAAAGTTCATGGACAGAAAACAAACTGCATGTTTAGCACTTGAAAGTATCAGCAAATGCGGCCTCCTGCAGTTGAGAAGTTTCTGCATGCCAAAGTAAATTACCAAAAGAGTGAAAAGACGACCCACAAATTTTGAAAAGATTTTAACTAACAAGTATTCAGGCAAAGGTCTTCTATCGAGAATCTACAAAGAAGTAAAAACCATTAGTATTCCAAAATTCAAAGGCCCAATCCAGAAATGGGCATCTGAGATGAAAACACACTTCTCAGAGAAAGAAATACAGCAAGCCTACAAATACATGAAGAAATGCTCCACATCGCTAGCCATCCGTGAAATGCAAATCAAAACAACACTTAGATACCATCTCACCCCAGGAAGAATGGCTATCATAAAGAAATCAACCAGCAACAAATGCTGGAGAGGCTGTGGGGAAAGAGGAACCCTTCTCCACTGCTGGTGGGAATGCAGATTGGTCCAACCATTATGGAAAGCAGTGTGGAGGATCCTTACAAAGCTAGATTTGGAAGTCCCATTCGATCCGGCTATCCCCCTACTAGGAATTTTCCCAGAAGAACTGAGAACTTCATACCATAGCGTTATCTGTGCACCTATGTTTATAGCAGCCCAAATTGTAATAGCCAAATCTTGGAAACAAGCAAAATGCCCATCATTTGAAGAATGGCTGAAAAAGATGTGGTATTTTTATACAATGGAACATTACTCAGCTATAAAGAATGACAAGTTTCAACACTTCATATATAAATGGTTGTACATTGAACATATACACATTAGTGAATCAAACCAGACCTACATGTGTAAAGATCATATCGTCTCCCTAATATAAGAACTTTAAAGAAGAAAATACAAACTTAGGGCATAACACAGCTGAATGTGTTATGGATTGAACAACAAAGTGACTGGAAGCAGATAAAAGAGGAAACATATCAGCAGCGAAACCCTGTACTTATGTACAGAGAATGAAAAAGATATTGGTCCTAAGAACCTTCAAAAGGTTCATGACACTGATCATAGCACCATGTAACACTAAAACTATGCTTGGAATGCATGCCACTCTCGTCTTTTTGATGTGTACTGCTTCCAATGTAAACTCAGTTACTGTTATACTCTCTCTCAAGTGTATTAGTTGAAAGTAAGACAATGGGCCAAATACCATAGGCTTGACAGGCTACATTTTGTGTTTCCTTGAATTTCCCAATATCTTTGTACAATTTTTGTAACTGCTTATATCACATTCTTATGGAGAGTTATTAGAATATCCATGATTGTCAGAAAATATCAATTCCAACCAAAGATGTTTGATATTGAGAAAGCCAATGATGATAAGCTCAATTACCTGTGTTAAAGAGTAATAGTATCACGAAGCTTTCCTGCTGGAGGGTTGAGAATGTAAGTTAACAGACCAAAAATTGGAGAAAAATAATGGTTATGAGGATAGCCAATATTTGGTCCTATCCCTTCAAGGTCAGTAAGGACTCAGGACATAAGAGAACCTGTGCTATAATATCCTATAACTCAGAGGTGTCTCAAAATTTTTTGTCAAAGAGATTATGGGACCTCAAAGGTAAGGAATAAATAAACTATAGTGTGTCTAAGGAGAGTCACCCAGAGAAAAACATTCTCTCAGGCTTTCACAGAAAGTAAACTGGCCAAGCAATGGCCCTGACTCGTCCCGAAAGCTGACACTGACAACAGTTCTACAAAGGACTGTATATGGCTCCCAAGCTAAGCCTGAGGGGATTTGACCTTGGAAGATACAAAAGATGAATGTTTTGTTATACAGGTCTTGCTTTGACTTGCCCTTGATCACCAAGAAAAACAGCTTAATTACAATGCATGAAATGCAGAGCTAGATTGGTGAGATGAGCTGTAGGAGGCTTGGATCAATAGCCTCCCACATTGCAAATTTTACTGGTGGCCCACTGCAATTGTAGAACATTGGACTGTGTATGCATGTGCTTCTTCTTAATTCAAAGAGAATAATTTATTTTCTTTCCTTGGCAATATCAATAGGAAGGTGGGTCATGCCCACACACTGTGCTCTGTATAACTATTGTGCGGATAATGTGCCATGTGTCAACTATTAAAAAAATGTTAATGTTAATTGAAAGTGTTAATGTTTAATTGTTTGATCAATCTTATACACTGATATCTATTAATCTAAACTGATCCAATGATGAAAATATGTAATGTAACCATTGTTAAATTTTTCTGGTTTTAAAAACAAATTCTGAAAAAAAAAAACTAAAACTAAAAATAAAAATAAAAAAATAAAAAAAAATAAAAACAAATTCTGGTTTTGAAATTCTGTACTATATGTAAAGAAAAAATTAGAAATATAAAGAACAAAATTTTAAAAAACCACATTTGCAAAACTGTTTTCTGGTAGATTCTCATGGACAATGTGGAAACAAAGTTGAGCTGGACACACTATGGATTCAATGTACTAGTGATGATTTCCCATAGCACTACCTTAGCATGAATTTGACAACCAACTTGTAAAGATTCCCATAAAACTTTCACTGAAGCCCCATTTAAATTATACCAGTGCAGTGAAACTGCAAATCAGAAATTGCCCATCAATCTGTTGTCTATGATATAGAGAAGGTAATCAACAGACTCGTGTGTTTTTGCACGTGCAACTGCATTTGTGAACAAGGCTTAGGTTCCTATGATGTTACAGGATGTCTACATTGATGGTGCCTGTCTACGTTGTTCCAGGCTGTGGAAGTGAGCCTCCTTGAGAGTCTGGTTAATGTGTACATACAGATGTTCTCCCAGCACGTATTGCTCGCCTGAGGGCTCAGGGATGTTTGGATTTCGTTCAGCAATAGTCTGGTTTAAGTTGTTCAGTGATCCACCTGGTTTGTCTGAGCTACTGATGTTGCTCCCAGCTCTTTCATTATTACTGGTTGAAGACTGAAAGAGAAAAAGAAGACATAAAGTTGATCAGTATTAGGCTACTATACATAATGTTTTCCTTGCTTAGATTGAAGAACACAAGCATCCAACCCTACAATGGGCTTAATAGTATACAAAGTACATTCACTTAAACAAGTTTATCTTATTCTCAGAAAAACTCTATAAATTTAATTGGGATGAGTGGCCCTCATTTTCCCGTTGAAGAAACAGATCCACAAAGTCACATAACTAGGAAGCATCATCATGCAAATTTAAGCACAGGCCATTTAATTCTATATCCCTTCACACAGCCTCTGCCTCATCTTATACCATTTCACTAACCTGCATCAGAGAAGTATATTTTAACCTTTCAAAGGAAACCCCCAATAAATGCTACAGAATATACTAGAAATCATGTCCATAAATGTAAGATGGATCAGCGGACTAAAGCGACTGCTTAGGCCAAGCACAGTGGCAGAGCTTTGACCCAAAGCATGCTGTGCTGGACCCGCAAATGGGGCACACTGAGACAGTGATTGAGACTGGGCGTGGTGGCGCACGCCTGTAATCCCAGTGCTTGGGAGGCTGAAAACAGGTGAATCACTATGAGTCCGATCTGCTTAGTGACACCCTGTAGATCCTGCACCAAATACATTTTTAAAAATGTAAGATTGCTTCTCAAAGGAAAAGGTCATCATAAGATGTGTGAAACCAGTTGTGGTGGATTTCTAACTGGTGGTCAACTTACTCAACTGAACTAAACTAGTGAGGTGCTGGGTGCAGGAGGCCCATCGGAGGTTTGTTGTCAGCAGCGTAATTGGTATAATAGGAGAAACTGCCAAAACGCTGTTAGGAATGCTGTTCTGAGAAGCTGTTGGAAATACTGGAAGCTGCTAGTCCTCTTCGGTTGTTCTCAGAGACCCTGTCATACTGACTTTCCTAATAAAGTTTGGAGAAGCTTTGATCCTCATTTTGAGCATCAGTTCCTAGCTCTGGAGGGGAAAATGATGTACTGTTCAACCTCATAGAGAAGCTTTCCTCATGGGAACTCAGCTTTCCCCATTGCTGGAAGAGCTCGGGACCTCTCTGTTGCTGAGGATGACTGGGGTACTTTTGAAGGAGCTCTGGAGCTTACCTAGAACATCATTTGCTAGGTCCAGTTGACATCCCTCAGCTTGCTTGCACAGATCCTTCATCCTGCTGGTATAGACTTCCTACCTTCCACATCTGACCTTTGGGCTTTGCCAGCACAAATCCATGAAGCAGGCCTGCATAAGACTTTGTTGTGGGCTCTAGTCCTCTAGTTGGTCTTGGGGGAGGCATTGCTATGAACTCTAGGCCTTCAGCTGGATTCTTTAGTGCTTAGTGTATGGATAGGTCTCCTGAAATTGTTGTATATAATTCTTTGGGTGATTCATTATAAAATATTATAAAATGTGTCCTGTTTATATTGTTCACCTAGCAAAAACCCCAAACCATGACTCCAGTTAAGGAGAATCAAGGCCTAATCAGCTCTTCTGTGAACATAAAGGAGAAATGCAGCAGACTAACTCTTGATGATGGCATGTTGTTGTTCTTGGGAAAAATCACTAAAGCTGAGATTAGATTGTTTATCTGGACATATGCTAATTGATAATTGATGACAGATGAATTGAGTTAGTTTTATTTCTTGTACCTGAGTCTAAGCAAATAAAAGTGGGATTACCCACATACTCAGGGCTCTGCCTGCTAGAGGCAAGAGACCCCTTGTTTCCCTGCCTGTTAAACTGACTAGGTTTCTGTTTTTCTTTAATCTTTATTTGCCCCTGGGTCAGGGTGAGAAAGTAGTAGCATTAAGTCCCTACAAGGGATGGTTGGGTGGGAAAAATTGGAGTGAGATAGTTCCCATGAGTGATGCCTGGGAAGGTCCCTGGATTAGTGGAGAACAGATTGTTACAGCAGAAACTCTTACTGAATTGTAATATTTAACAGTGCTGACATTGTGACGCTTCTAAGGGATTCTTTCTCAAAGGGTTAATTTTAGTAGGGTCTAAATGAAGGATAGTCATGTTGCATTGGTAATTTGATACTGCTGTACTTTAGCTATAGACTAGTTGCCCAGATGTATCAATAGATAACCTATATTATGTAAATGTACTCAAAGGATTGAGTACATGAAGGGGATAAAGAGGAAACAAGCAAATCCCAATGCAAGAGCTATCAACAATGGGTATAAAATTGACTGAAGGCAATTCTAAATGAAAAGTATAAGAAAAACTTTTCTACTCGTGAAAGTAAAAGTCTGGAGCTTCCATTGTCAAAACATGGTTTAGTTATGGATATTCAGACACTGAATAAGGTATTACACTGGTTAGTCAACCCACCACAATCATGTTGGTTCCCTTCGTTCGCTTGTCTTATTATTTTTCAGTACGGGTACTGTCTAAAAAATAAGGTAAGAACTAGAAATCATTTTTATAAACTACTCAGCTTAAAAGACAACATACTGATTTCACATAGTAGGGTTTAAGTGAATGTTGGAAAACAAACTGAGAAGCAGTTAAACTGTACTGCCTGTACACAAAGAAAGGAATTTTCTGACCCGTTAGCAATAATGATATATAATTGTATTTATGCTAATATATAAAGGTGTCCTGGATATTTTGGGAAAGGTTGCACATCTGGGTGTAAAATTTTTCAAGTAATTTTAAAATACTCCCTTTAACGTATGAATCTCAGCATAAAAAAACTGGTTTGAAAATTGTGCGTGTGTGTGTGTATGTGCATGTGTGCACACACGCATGTGCACACTCACACATTTAGCTTGAGACATTTGGCTTGTGAGGTACCTTTTCTGACTAACTCATCTACAAAAAAAAAATTTCTTTGTGAAACATAAAGGTTTTATTTGTAAATGTGTCCTGGATGCCACAAGACCATGAAAGGAAAGCTTCTTCTAGTTTCAGTTACTACTCACAGTAAAAGGAAAGTTTCAAATGAACTGCTATGCCATAATGATGTTTTAGTAAGTGCTCAGCCTTCTTTAAACCAATAAAGAATATATAGCGACTCACATGTGGTAGCATTTACTAGGTCAATAATACCCTTTAGTGAAAGAGCACATATCATACACACTGCTCTTTGTTAAGGTTCCCCTTCATGAATGTAGTTCCCATTTAACGAATTGTACTATCAGAGCCAATTAGGAGGAAAGCTCAGTGGATTAAAGCACCTGCAAGTCAGCACAGGGGCCCAGGGTTTGATCCCCGGGCCTGCCATGCTGGCCCCACCCCTGGGGCATGCTGAGAAGACAATATAGACTGGGCATGGTGGCCTGCGCTCATAATCCCAGCTCTTGGGACATTGGAAAGAGGTAGATCAGTAAGAGTCTCATCTAGTAGTGAGACCCTGAACAACCTGTAGACCATTCCCTAAAATACAAAACACACAAAAAAGTTCAAGAACTATTAACCCTGCTCACCATTCTCCAGATTTCTCAAACAATCATTTCATCAGAATATTTGCCCTACTTGGCAGTTACAAAGTTTACCATTCTTTCAACTGTCAATGTAGCATTTATGCTGATACCTGTGCAAATATAGTACAGAATCCCTTGTCAATTTGTGTATCCTGAAAAATAAAATTATATTCATGGCTATTGTGAACAAGGAACCCTTCTATGTCTACTCACAAAGACATTTCACAGAAAGATGGAGGTCTGAATGTGACACTCTACATAGAGAACTGTAAAAACTCCACTATGAGACTTGTAGATTTAATAACCAAATTCAGTAATGTAGCAGGATACAAATTCAACACTGAAAAATCGGTATACACACAATGAATAAACAACAGAGAAGGTAAAGATACCACATCTTTCACAAATATCCTCCAAAAAATCAGTCTCCCAAAGTAAAAGATTTATGCAGTGAAAAATATGGTACTCTGGAAAAGATATTGAGGAGGGTTTAAGAAAAAGGAAAGATATTTCTTTTTCCTGGATAGGAATAACCAACATTGTGAAAATGGCCATAGTCCCAAAATGGTTATATAGATACAATGCAATCTGTATTAATTTACCATGAGTATACCTCCAAGAGCTAACCAATATTTTCTACAAGTTCATCTGGAAACAAAAGTGACTAATAATATCAAAAGCTATCCTGGGAAACAAAATAAAGACAGGAGACATTACAATCCTTGACCTGAAATTATACTATAAATCTGCCACTGTAAAATTAGCATGGTTCTGGCATAAGGACAGACCTGACAACTGTTGAAATAGATTAAAAGTTGCAGACATAACTACAACCACACCTTATCTTTGACAAAAGGAGCAAAATATGTTCACGGGAGGAAATAGAGCCGCTTTAATAAATGATGCTTGGAAATTAGGTTTTCCACATTCCAAAAACTAAAATTAGACCCAGATCTATCACCATGCACCAAACTACAGAAAAAAATGGATCAAAGATTTAAACATTAAAAGAGAAATACTAAATCTCCAGGGCGACAATGTAGGTTGAAGTCTGAAAGAGATAAGGATAGGTAGAAAGTTCATAAACAGAAACTAAACTGCATGGGAAATACTTGAAACAACAACTGGGGGTTCATCTTGGTGAAAAGTTTCTACATGTCCAATGAAATCTCCAGCACAGTAAAAAGATAACTCATGAACTGCGAAAAATTATAGTCAATTGCCCCTCCGACAAAGGCTTTCTATCTAGGACATGTAACAAATTTTTAAAAATCAGGCCTCTAACATTCAAAGACCCAACACAAAAACGGCCACCTGAGATACACTTCTCAGAATAACAAATACAAAAGACAAGTAAATATATGGAAACGTTTTAACTTCATTAGTCATTGAAGAAACATAAATTAAAATAGCACTGAGATTCCATTTCATTCTAGGAGCAATGCCTATCATGAAGAAGTCAGCTAACATCAAAAACTGGAAGGGCTGTGGAGGAAAAGGAACCCTTCTCTACTTTTGGTGGTAGTGCAGACTGGTAGAACCACTGTGGAAATCCATGTGGAGATTCCTCAGAAAGCTAGGAATGGAAGTCCCATTCAACCCAGCTCTTTCTCTCCTGTATATTTTTCCAGAAGAACTGAGAACATCCACAGCAATATATGTGCACCCATATTTATAGGCAACAAAATTTGTCATAGCTACATCTTGGAAACAATCCAAATGCAAAATATCCATAAACAGGAATGGATAAAATACTGTGACTTTTTAACATAATGGAGTAGCATTCAGCTATAAAAAGTATAATTTGGAAGCTTTTATCACTAAATGCATGCAACTAGCAACCATAATTTTAAGTGAAATACATGTGATCCACATGTGCAAACATTGTATTGTCTCCTTAGTGTGAAAACCTGAAAGAGAAAATAAAATCTGAAGAGTACTGTAGATACTCAAAATACTGAAGAAACCTGCTCAAAAGGAAGGAATTACTGAGTTGAGGAGAAAGACAATAGAGGGACCAAGAGGAACAGATATATCCATGTATTAATCATGACTGTTTGCACAACTACACTGTGGATTTCTTCTGGTCAATGGAAAGGAGCAGTTAATATTTAATTTGTTCTGTCTTCTTTTTTTGAGTTCTTCTGTATTTTCTCTTCTTAATTTCTTATACATTTTTTCTTTCTTCTTTCAATTTTGCATGCATATCTCTGATAACATGAACAACTAATTTGAAGACACCACTATGAAATATAACAAATACTATGAAATTCATATTACCTGGTTTAGTAAAATTCTGTGCCATTTGCAATTTTTCTATAGACACTTGAGTTTAAAATCACTATCTTTCTGAATATCAAATGCCTAGATATAACATGGATCATGCATTTTCCATCAATCATTTATATTCTAAATTTTGAATCCCTATAGCATATGAGAAAAATAGTTGCGCATTTTTATACAGAAACTTAGCGATTTAGTGATATACTAAGTTGTAACAGAATAATCCTGTGGCATTTTTTTCTTGTCTCTTAATTACTTTTGTTATTATTTTTAAACAAGCATCTACTTGTGAGAGAGTATAGCAATCACTGATATGACATTAGAAGCAGCACACATCTAGAAAACCAGAATGACGGGCATGCTTTTAGTATTGCACAATGCGATCCTCAATGTAGTTGCTTACTTCACAGATAACAGTCAGGATGAGAATTTTGCTAAGTAACTGTTAGGTGCAAATACCTATTGAAGATTCTTGGCAAAACTGTCTTCACCATCCTGTGCATATATAAGTGCATGGTTTTGCCCCTGCCATATTTCCTAACTTTTCTCCTTGCTCTTTCTTATTTGTTTCATCCTTAAGTACTTACTTTCCGTTAGTGGTGTTATAGCTTTCC
>PVJA010056234.1:0-10883 GCA_004027025.1 Myocastor coypus
TATGTCATTACTCATGAGATTTTTTATGTCTGTTAGAATTTGTCTTATATAGTTAGGTGCTCCTACATTGGGTACATACACAATTGTCATCTCTTCCTCTTGCAGTTTTTGCCTAACGAATATGTAGTGACCTTCTTTATCTCTTTTAATCACACTTTGTTTGAAGTTGACATTATCAGCAAACAGAACAGCAACCCCTGCTTTTTTCTGGGTTCCTGTTGCATGATGTTCATTGTCCATCCTTTGATGTTCAGTATGTTAATTTCATTTTGAGGTAAATGTATTTCTTGTATGCAGTATATTGTTGGATTTTGTTTCTTGACCCAACTTGCCCAGTTTGCTTATTTTGATTGGTCAATTGAGGCCATTTACTTTGATAATTATAACACGTGTATTGGCTTATCTTTGTCATGTTGATTTCCTCCTGTAGGATCCATATTTTCCCCCTTTGATTAATTACTTGCTCTGCTTAGTGGTTCTCTTTCGTTGCTTTTGAATTTGTGGTCATCTTTGTCGCTAAAATATCTGTCAGTCCTCTTCGCATGGCTGGTTTTATGTATTTTGTAAAGGGTCTCAGTATGCAGTTTGGACTCATAGTGATTCTCCTGTTTTCATCCTCTCTAGTGCTGAGACTACAGGTATGTGCCACCATGCCTGGACTTAGTCACTGGCTCAGTGTGAACGTGGGGTGGAGGGTAGACCCAACAGGGTAAACAGTACTGGAGATCAAACCCTGATCCCTCCACTTGCCTAAGCAGGCACTTAGTTCACTGTGCTACCTTGTCAGCCCTTCTCCATTAAATTTTAATAGATAATTTTTCAGGATATATCAAATTGGGTTGAAATTTATTTTCTTTCAGGACTTCAAATACCTCACTCAAATCCTTCTCAATTTGATGGTTTGTGTTGAAAAATCTGTCATTATTCTGATGGCCTTTCCATTATAGATGATTTTTCTCATAACAACTTTTAATATTCTGTTCTTTCACTCAATTTCTGGGATTCTTGAGTATCATGTGTCTTAATGAAGATTTATTTTGATTATGGCTTGCTAGAGTTCTATAAGCCTCCCATCAGATTCTTTTCCTGTTTGGGAAATTTTGTGTCACCTCTTCTACAAACACTTTTCAAATGTCTTTTGTGTTATCTCCAACTGTGTGATAACTATTAGTCTTATATTTTTTTCTTTGCATCACCTTGTAGCTGCTGTATTGTAATTTCCAGGTTTATCATTTTTAAGAGATGTTTCCTTTCATGTTCACTGGCTGGAATACTATATTAAAGGTCTGAAAATCTATCTTTCATCCTAGTGGTTTTGCCAGATTTCAGACTTTTAATGTCCTGGTTGTCTGCTTGAATCTATTTTAGGCATTCTAGTTCTTTCTTATATTGTTCAATGTTTCCATCATTTTCCTATTACCTTTTATTTTATCTATATCTTTATTAGATATATTGAACCATTGTTTCATGATTTTTATCATGTGATGTACTGTAACAGTCCGTATAAGTCATCATGTATAGGAGAATGTATAGGACTAAGAGTGAACAGTAAGGCAAACTGTGGGCTTCAGCCCATAATGGGATTCCATCATTGTAACAAATGTGCTACTCTTTAGGGAATGCTGATAAAGGTCAAGACTACACATGCACTCTTTTGTGAACTGGAAAATCACTAAAAGTGCTCTTTTAGTTTCATATTAACTAGGAAATAGTGTTTTTAAAATAGTGATTGAAAATGCTATGGACAACAAAGATTATTGGCCACGTAGTGACCACAGCCGTCGTCGGCTGCTCCCATGTGCTCTGAAGTCCGGCTGCACATCTGGTAGCTAGACTCTACGCAGACCTCTGTTCTTTTAAGTCACTACCATAGAAGCCAGGGATCCCATAAAACAGCTCCCAAGAAAAATGCTCAAATCATGGTTTTCTATTTGTTCATCTCAGACTTGAGCTGAACCTAGTTCCTTTTAAGATACTACTAAAAGAGACCTACAGTGATATCTAACTGATACCATTGTGTTCTTCTCTCTCTCTCTCGCTAGCATCCTATAAAAAAGTTACGTTTAACAACTGAGAAGGGTTGGCCAAATAGTTCAGTGGACTAAAGCTCCTACTTAGGCAGGCACAGGCCATATACATTGCCCACGCTGCCTCTGGTATGCTGTGACAGAGATTGAGACTGGCATGGTTGCGTGAACCTGTAATCCTCGTGTGTGTGAGGCTGAAAACAGGAAGATCACCATGAATCTGAACTATGTAGTGAGACCCTGTAGACACTATAGCAAAAAAAAAAAAAAAATAAAAAAGAAACGAAGGAAGGAAAGAATGAAGGAAAGGAGGAAGGAAGGAAGGAAGGAAGAAAGAAAGAAAGAAAGTAAAAAAAGAATTGCACAACAACTAAGGGAAAAAGGTTTAAAACAATATAATGTTTGCTTTTTTTTTCCCCCCTTCACTTTGTATTTGTGGTCATTGTCCTTACAAATACAATTTTTCTACAATTTAAAATGCAACGATGAGGTAAAGTACAGATTTGAATTCAATCAGTGTTACCAAGCAGCTGCTATCCGGCCAAGCAGTATATTATTGCTTATGAAAATAATGATTATAAGCATAACTCAGTTTATCAGGGCTTAGCATAATACCAGCATTCAGTAGAAGTTACGCACAAATTGCCGTAGACATTGCAGGTCCTCGGTGTTTCTGTTAAGCGTTCTAGGAGACAATGCATCAGTTCTAACCACGCAGCATGCATCACATTCCAGATCTTTATAAATACACTCACTGTTCTTTGAATTTAAATACTTCCAACGCATCTTGTCTTGTCTATCAGATGTGCTGACCTATGGACTGCTGGCTGGGAAGCTCTGTTTTATTTGCTGTTCTCCAGAATTAATCCAGAATAACTGCTCATACTTACTGTACTTACAGATTGAGTCTTAGGACAGAAGGCTGGAACTATTGCAACATTCTAGAGGTCTCTTCTGCTCCAAGAGTCTAAGATCGTTTTAATTTTCTATTTTTTTTCATGCAATGTGAACCAGATAATACAAGTAACAATATTGAAATGTAGCTATGGGTATATCAAATGCTTCATTCAAATTGAGATCCAAAGTTACAAAAATTTTAATTAACTTGGACTGTAAAAGAGCCAAGCCAAATAGATTGAATAATTTAAAAGATGCAAAACATTTTGAAATATTTCTGAAATTATTCCTCATCTATTTATTTGTAAATGTTTACAACTCATCTTTGATTAATAAGGTTTGAGTTTAGAACACTAAATATTAAGTTAGACACTTGAAATAAACCAGCTTTCCAAAAACATAGTGAGTTTAAAAATATTTTTGATGAGATGATTCGGGAACTGTGCTTGCAAAAGTCACTCTCAGGGCAAACATTAATAGTTGGCTTAGTTTAATTTAGTCAAGGCTTTGCATTCCCCGCAATGTTTGAAACCCTCTGTTCTGAGATCCTTGTCCCAATAGCTCCCTTGTAACACCTGGCAGTTAAAACACACCTCTATATTAGTTAGAGAACTCAGGAAACCCCTGAAATCTCAACATCTGCATGTCAGTACTTCCCTGCCTCATCTCAAAGCCTTTAGAGCCGTTTCCAACCTTAGAACAAAGGGAGGCCTCCTGTCACGTTATGAAGTCAACCCACTCCCTGCGCTTTTCCCTCCCACTGCTCCAGGACCTGCTTCAGGAAGCCCTCAATTCTTTCCTGATGCTTTCTCTTTTGTGTTCAAATATTCTATTTCATTCACAAAAGAACCAGACAGAAAAATCTTGCTCAGTTACCTCTCTGTACATTCATACTCCTTTATTCTACCATTTCCTGCTCTCTTTTCTCCCTTTTCACATTTCTTGAGATAATGTAGTGGTTGATACATTGTGTCAACTTGGCTGGATGACTCAGCTGCCCGGTTCCCTGTTGGTGGGAGTAGCGCCCTGGGGTACAATGGGTTCCTCCCTGGAGTGTGACCAGGGCCTGCCTAGGATATGATTGGCTCCTCACTAGAGTGGGATCAGGGCCTGTCCTGGGGTCTGATTGGTTCCGCCCTAGGGTGCAGTGAGCCCCTGTCAGAATAACTGAGCACAAAGAGACTTTTTAAAGGGCTGAGGAAGGAGTCAAGACTTCACTTCGTTGGAGAAGCTTCAGCCTTCGTATTCAGCCTGGACTTCATCATCTGGCTTGCAGTGCAGACTCTTTTTTTTTTGCCTTTTTTGGCACAGGGTCTTGCTATGCAGTTGAGACTGGCCTTGAGCTCACTTTTGTAGCCCAGGCTAGTCTCGAACTCGCACCAATCCTCCTGCCTCAGCCTCCCGAGTGCTGGGATTGCGGGCGTGAGCCACCACACCCGGCTATTGCAGCGCAGCCTCTTCAGCCTCCAGCTTGGATCTTTCACCATCTATCACAGACTCTTCAGCGTCCATTACAGACACTTCAGTCTTCCATCGCAGACCCATCAACCCATGGATAGAGACTCACACAGAGCGCTGCAGTGAAGTTCAGACCTCAGGACTGAATTCTTCCATCTGGAGCGTGCAGATGCCCTCTGCACGCTTCCTCATCTGACTCTGTGGCTGACTACTGTAAGCCAATCTTATAATTCCTTATATATTGTACATGTTGTGTTAATATCCATTCCTGATATTATATCTGTTCTGTTCCTCTAAGTAAAACCCTGACACATAAGCAGACACTTTCAGAAAGCTTTGCCTCTCTTTCTCAGCTCCCACAGCATCTACAGCCCACCTGGGCGTCCACACATCCTTAGGTGAGCCACGTCCGACCAAGCTGTTACAGTCCATGGTGTCACGACTTCCTTCAGACCGGAGATCTTTGGACACTCATCCTCAGTTTGCCTTGTGCTGTGAACTTCTAGAATGTTCCCCTCGCTGCTCTTTTTGAGTCTTGCTGTCTTCCTTCTCATCACCCTCTGCAATCACCTCCCTAAAGCCACACTACGAGGGGCTGGTTTCTTTCTTACCCAGAAATCTCTTTATCTTTCCCATGCTGCTCACAAAGTCAACTCTCTCCAGTCAGTTACATGGTTCCCTGAGAAGGCCTGGCCTTAGCCTCATCATCACTCTGTTGTTCCACTTTCACACCTTCAGTCAAGCTACTCACAGCTGTTTTCCATTTACTTTCCTGGATGTTTCAGCGTCTGGACCTGAAATATCTCTTCTTAGCCCCTGGAGGGACCAGTTAGAATCTAAGTCCATTTCAAAGACCAAGTCATCACTCATGGTTGGCTAGTCTAGGTCTCTTCTCTGAAGATAAGAAGTTCTGTCTGAATATTGCAACAACATTCTAGCTGCTGTAGAGCCTGTAGGTTCTTTGAAGGAGGCAGCTGGGTGAAGCAATGCAGAAGAACAAATATAGAGTCAGGTGGACACAGCTCTGAATTTTACTTCTTCAGTGGCTACAGAAAGGATACTCAGCATTGTCCCACATGGACAACAAATAACAGTATTTTCTCACAGAACATGACAAATGCTTTACAACATAGCAAGAAACATCTGACACTGAAACATGTTCATGAGCTTTATGTATCATGTTGAAATTACTCAGTTTAGGCTAGAGTTGCCTGTGCTAACAAAATATGTCATTTTCCCAATTTTGGATCATCTATACACTATGCAGACATGCAAGCATCTGAAATTTTCGCATTTGTCTAGGAAGCAGAAAAATAAAACTATGGCACTATTCTCTGAAATGGGAGAGAGAGACAGAGAGAGATACAGAGAGAGAGACAGAGACAGAGAGAGACAGAGATAGACAGAGAGAGAAGGAACAAAAAAGGAAAGAGAAAAAGAATAGAGGAAAGAATTAAGAAATGAAGGACATTGTTAGATTGAGAGGAGTAGAAGGGATTTAATGCTTTTTTATATGCAAGAAATTGAATGTTATTCACCCAAGAATACAGAAGTGTTTCCAAAACACTGTCTTTATAAACTCTAACTTCTTCCAAGTTCAAAGACTATAAACATGGGTCAACCTGCAAATCAAATAAATGTTTCTCACCAGCACCCCATGCTGTCCCTGAGTCCTCTGAAATAACGTGCTCATATGAAATGACCCATGAGCCCTGAGCAGCTGCTTGTCTGTTTTCTTACCATGGTTTGGCCTGGAGCTGTGAACTTTGGCTTCGATGACCTGCCAAGGAGCCTCACAGCCTAGCACTGGGCATGGCCTTTGCCGAGTCGAGCTTCAGCCAGATTGGGCCATGATTCTTTGCAGAAAAGAGTTATGGAAAGTAACCACAGTAAAAGGAAGTGGAGAGGGAGGTTCTCTTCTGATCATAAAAGTGAAACTGAATAAAATTTGTCACTTTTTAAGCTTCCCACAATGGAAATAGTAGCTCTAAATGTGAAGACAATATCACAAGCCTTAAATTCTACACAATGTTATCGTCCCTATTCCTTCTGAGGGATGCTGAAGACCACATTTCCTCCCCTTAAGAAACCTATGTTTAATTGAACTTTATCAATTATCCTAATTCTCTTTCTCTTTACTGTATTTGGTTGATACAAGGTCTCACCATGCAGCTCATACTCATAGTGATTCTTCTGTTTTCAGTCTCCCCAGCACTGGGATTACAGGCGTATGCCACTACACCTAGATTCTGTGGCATGACACTTGATGTCATGGATCAAACCACCATCCCTGAGCTTGCCTAAGCAGGCACTTTAGTCCACTGGGCTATCTCATTGGTCCTATCCTAAGTAACTCTTCAAGATCCATTAATCCTGTTGAACTGGACTTCCATGCATGCAGTCATTCTTAGTGTTTTGGTCAAATATCCCCATGTCACTAGCTGAACTGGTGGCAGGTTATTTTCCAGTTGTCAAACCATCTTTTCCTATTTGAGTTAGAAATAGAAACATTCACTCATAAAGGAGGTGGATAATTTGGAACGTGAACAATATAAGTATTTATTTGAAAAACATTTTCCATTTAAGTAAAATGGCAAATCGGCTACAGTAGCTTCTTACTACTCATTCTGATTTGCCCTCACAGTCACTCTCATCCACTATATTCAAAGATACTGCTACAGAAAACTACTTCACAATTCTTTAGAAAAATATATACAGTCTCTCATATAGGAAGTTAATCAGAACAACAACGCTAGGCTACGTAAAGCTAAGGTGAAACAAGGTGACATTCATAAACACAAATAAATAAATATGTACAAAAGAGGCTGTGCCAACATCAAAGAACATCCTCTCCACAATGTAAGAAAGTGACAGAAATGGGAATGAGCTAGGATCCTAGGCTAAAGCTTATCTAGTAACACGATGCAGTTAAGGAGGGTAGAAGAATAAAAACAGTGTGAACTACACTGGTTGCTGGAAGCTGAACTTTGGCTCCCAGGGTGAATTCCTGCCCAGCTTCTCTGCGGGGCTAACTGAAGGTGGGAACTGCATACTTAGACCCACTGGTGGTCCGTGGCCCAGTCTTCTCAGCCTACTTTCAAATATTTCTATTCAGCTATTTCTTTTTCTCCTCGGAAGAGCTGACACTCTACAATGTTTTCTCAGATCTGGATGCATATGAGTGAAACTCAAAATCATTTTTGAAGCTACATCTCAATGCCTATCTACTAAATGTGCACTTTGTGCAGAACTCTCACAGTAGGAAGCTTATGACAATCTAGCATGAATATCTAAGGTTGGGGAACGTATATGAATATTCAGTGACTAAGATTAATTTCCATCTATATGCAACCTTTGGCACAATAAGCAGCCTGTTCACATATGCCTACAGGAAAAGACTTGGCTCTATGGTAGTGACTCTTAGGGACTTTAAGATTTATAATTATTTTCTCCTAAATATCCATTCCCCAGGGGAGGCAAGGCCGGGCAATGCTCCTGTCTCCTTGCCACAAAGTGGAAAAGTCCTAACAGGCCACTACCACACCATCTTGCCAACCTTTCAAGCCTGGCTGCTTTCATCACGGGAGCTTGCCATAAGACCAGCTGCCCCTGAGTGTCTCCAAAGCCCCTAAGCTCTTCTACATCTAAGACTAAAACCACCTGTATTTTCCATAGATGATAAGCTCTTGGGTCCTAACTGGCCTCTGCCTTGTAACTGGCTGGTTCGGCTAGAATCCCTTCTCTCTTCATCACTCATGCTGCTGGCTGCTTCTATAGAAACAGACCCTCTCCAGGGAACCCAGAGCAACTGTAAAGGCATGGCCCACACTAGGCCTCATTTCTAAGGAGTGTGATAGGATCCTGTCACTTAAGAACAGTTAAAATGTGCTTTCCCACACCTTCTTAAGCAAGTGCATACTGCTCAGGATCGTTTGAGAGTTCAGCAACCAGCCTGCTCTCATGCATGACTTGTTTACAGCGGCCTGATCTATAAATACTATACTGTGTCTCAGCAGACCACTTCTGGCTCATGCACACTCTTAACTGGAGCACTCTGCACAACTTCTTTTCAAACTAACAGTTGTGGACCCACACATCTACACATTATTTCGGTTAACTGAGATACCACCTGCATCACTTTATAGTTGTCATGATGAGATTCCCATTGAGGAAAATAAAAGAAATACATTTGTGTGGCTGGAAATTCCACAAAGTCACTGAAGCCAAGATTGGACCAAAGCCCAACATGCATCTCCTAAAAATCTGTTGTACGCAGTGTACTTAACAGAAATACCCTTTCTTTCCCGGAGCCTCTCAGCTCAGTATACAGTGCAGAAAGAAAACCAGAAGTGTGACAGACTCACTCTTGAGTGACTACCAGGAGAGACAGGGTCCATGTCAATGTGATGTCAACACTAAATCAGATTCAAATGTAAGGGATTAAGCTATAAATATTGATGTTGCTCAAGCTTGTGTCTTGAACAGACTGAATAAATAACATAGTAGGAAATTTACATAGCTTCATAGTAACTAGGTCAGTATTTGGAAAAACTTCCTTTCTATGCATGTGACGGTCCTGAGGGTTAACTATTTGATACAATAAGAAAAAAATCCTTTGAACATTTTGGAACAAATGGTCTTTCTTTATAAAAAAAAAATCTGTGCCTGAAATTTCACAGAGTAATATTTACAGAGTAACTGCCACCGCACTCTTAGAAGGTGGTGGTGGGGTGAACCACACAAGCGGCCACGACAGTGCCACGTCTTACTGTGTTTCCTGTAGCTGAGAAGGACAATACAGCAAATGGCCACATCAGGCACAACTGTGACATACATGGGCCCTAAACTGATTTCTTTTCTTGGATTTTCTCCTCCTTTGACCTCTAATTTTAGTGCTTACTCCTGAGTTTGGTTCAATAATATATTTTTTTAAAAGTCATATTTTCTCTGCCCACTGAGATCTATTGTTCTTAGCACTGAAGTTTTAGTGATGATCAGAGCCTTCCATCTAAGACACGTCCTGAAAAGATAAGTTCTTAATTCCGTGAAAGCCTTCTGCTTGGTGAAATGTATTCCTCATCTCCACGCAGCTACCTAAGTAATAGCACAGCTAGGTCTGCTCCTTGCCATCTTCTCTGCTCACGATCTTCACAGTTCTGTAACTGATCTTCTTTTTCTTAGGCTGAAACATTAAAACTTGGTGCTGTGGCTGAAGGCGTCTGACATGATAATGTTTTTGTAGAAGTTATCTGAGCGAGAATTGCAATAACCCTTGACCTTATCGATAACCTGATGGACAGGGATGATTGATGTCTGTTCCCCATCAGCATGAGTCAGTTTTGACAAGGACTTGTCCATGGCAGCACTGTCTGCAAGAAATGAGACAAGAATTTAGGCTGCAAGCTGAGCAGGTGGCACTCTGGGCCTCTGTCCAGTCCCCTTCTGCTGGGTGCACATTTGTGAAGGGCGCAAAGAAAACGAGGTTCCCATTCTTTCTTAGAGAAGTAGGCAGCATTAACATTTCAACTATTGCATCCATCATATTTGCTGAATGTCAGTTTGCCTTCTAATAATTTGCTGTGCTTTGTTAGGGGGAAATACTCTTCTAAGTGGCATGTCTTAGAGTCAATGAATAAAATCATTTTAAAAAATATATGTACCAAGTGGGGCCCATGAGATAACTCAGTGGTCCAAAGCACCAGCACCAGCACCAGCTTAGGCAAGCTCAGGCAGGTGCAGGGATGGGATAAGGTATACAACTGGATATGAGCCATCATATTATTCTATTTTTATATATTTTATATCTTTTCATAATAAAAAGTATAAAATTTAATTTAAGGGATTTTGGAAGATAAAAGTGAATTACAATAAACATAGAGGCCAGAGAGAACATATATTACCATGAGTTTTAACTTGCGAAATTAATGGGACATAGTAAAAGGGGCATCTTTCATGAATTATTAATTGTAGAAATAACTGTCTTGCAAGACAGAAAATTTTTCAAAGCAAAAATTTATTTTATTAACTTTGCTCCAGTTTCAAAATATCATTGCTGACAGTAATCATATCAGGCAATCAATTATAAAGGGTCAGGGGACTCCACTCAGGAACCCCTTCCTGTTTCTCTCTTGGGCAGGAGCTTTCTTTCCCTCAGTAAATATGTTCTGCTCATTAAGAAAATAATAATGAAGGGTCACTTAATAACCTTTTATTCTGAATTTTTCAGTATCACATATTTAAACACTATTTCTCGAGGCTGAAACTCTTTTTAAAAAACTAGCTGAAATAGTGCCCCAAATTCACATAAGCTCTACTCTTTATAAATATATGTGGTTATATTTATATATTCTGTGAATATCAAAAGTATCTGCCCTTTCCCTGCTACTACATAGTAGAGAAAATTTTACCCTCAAATTAAACAAAAAATGGAGAGTTTTACAGTGGTGAAAGAGAAAACAGGATCTTCTTCTGAGTACTCAGCTTTCAACATTCATGTGTCTA
>PVJA010056235.1:0-10885 GCA_004027025.1 Myocastor coypus
GGCGGGCCAAGGATCCTAGCCCAGCCGGCGCGCGGGCTGTGCTACCGGCTGGGACTCGGTGGGACTGGAACAGGAAGTTAGTCGCAGGAGCGCAGAGGCCGGGCAGAGGGGCGCAGGCAGTTTACCCGCGGCGGACTTGCGAGTGGTGCTACCGGCTGGGACTCGGTGGGACGGGAACCTATATTAAAATACTTCTAAATTTTATATTAAACTACTTCTAAATTCTTTCTTTGTCCTTTAGTTGTTGATTATCTAGTAATAGTTTATTACAGGAAGGGAAAATAAAACTAAACCACACCAAACAATGCCACCCTATAGGAAGCAGCACTATAATTGGTAAGACACATACACACAAAAGCAAACGTATGTGAAGCTCTCACTACTGAGATACTCAAAAATATTTAAACCGAAGCCAAGTTCTTGTATTCAGCATTTTATCGATTCATTATTAAAATTTACCACAAATATTAAGTCTGATCAGTCACTCACTGAGATTATGTTTACCAGACTGGCACCTAAAAGGTCTGTAAAGTAATATTTTGTGGGATAGAGCAACCACGCTTCTCAATGAATAACAATTATGTGTAGGCTCTGCCCGAGCACAGTGCTTCATAGACCGACTACAAACCTCAGCTATAAGTAATACAACGTCATACAACACTGTCAACTAAAAACAAGTCACTCTATCATCTCACAGAACACTGGATTAGAGATATTCAACCCACAATTTCAAAATATTCTTTGAAAATTGAATTAAAAGTTACTGATAATTTAGGGCCAGCCGAAAAGCTTGGTGGATTAAAGCCCTACAAGCAGGTGCAGGGGCTGGGATTTTATAGCTGGGCCTGACAGGCTGGCCACACCTTAACGGCGTGCTGTGACAGCAGTGGAGACTGGGTGTGGTGGCACAGACCTGTAATCTCAGTTTTTGGGAAGCTATAAACAGGCAGATCACTACCAGTCTGATCCAGTAGTGAGACCCTAAACATCCTATAGACCCTTCCCTAAAATACAAAAAAAAAGTAGTAATTTCTAGGAACCCAAAAGTTTAGCGTCACAAATCTGATTGTTTTAAATACAATTAAAGAGGTTTTGGGATTCCTACTCTGGGGAACATAGTCCAGACTTCTGATTCACACTTGTCTT
The DNA here is from genome assembly GCA_004027025.1 of Myocastor coypus. NCBI lineage: Eukaryota > Metazoa > Chordata > Mammalia > Rodentia > Myocastoridae > Myocastor > Myocastor coypus. Next base: position 1,147 of record PVJA010056235.1, read on the forward strand.
ATGTCTCTGTCCTCTTCATGCTTGTCTGGTATATCAGAAAAGCTGCACTCTGACCAGCTCCTGAAGGCAGGACTTGGAAAACAAGTACGGCTCTGGGCCAGCTCTCTCCTGGGTGCCCAAGTCATGCCCATGTGCTAGCAGAAATGCCCTGACGCCTGCCAGCTCAGTTACTCTCCAGCTCCCACTCAGACCCTTGCCCACAGATTTCTTTAGAGGAAGCCCCAGGATGTTCTCTGAAAACCTGAACCAGAAACTCTACGCAGCCTTTCTTCACTGGGAGCTTTGACTCTCACACAAGCCATATTATTCATTGCTTACACAGCTACACGTGTATTTTTACTCAGATTTTACCTGTTTATTTGTGGTACTGGAGATTGAATCCAAGGCTTCTGCACTGAGTTGCACCCTTAACCTTTACTTTTTTTTTTTTTTTTAATTTTAAGACAGGGTCTTGTTAAGTTGTCTAGTTCGGTTCAAACATGGGATCATCCTGTGCCAGACTCCCACAGGCTAGGATTATAGGAATGTGGCAATCCGTTCCATTTATGTAGATTACAAAATAAACAAGAATAGAAACAACTCAAGTGTTCTTCCAGAGGAGACAATACACAAAGTGAATTATTGAGCCACAAATTGGGATGAAACTTTGATACATGACATATTACATATTTAAACATTATACTTATACCAGATACAAAGGACAAATCTGATTCTACTTATATAAGGTACCCAAAATAGGTACCTTTAATTATCTCATGGCATAATAAGCATTTCTGATTGGGAATTAATTTCTTCCTGTTAATCTCCGCAGGGTCTGAAAGCATGTAGAGCTTTCCTTCCTGGGCCACCTTAGGAGACCTGGTCCCCAGGTTCAGCATTAACATCAAATAGAGCCCTGTGCACAGGGACAGAGGGACTTTTGTACTTGATAGGAAGTAGAAAGAGGATACCAGAGTCTTGAGGGAGAGGAGACTGAGAAGTTCTTGTTTAGTGAGTGAAGTTTCTGTTGGATATGGTGCTAAACTTTGATAGGGGTATGGGTAGTAGTAATGGTTATACAATGTTGTAAACATATTTGAAATCATTGGCTTGTTCATGCATGAATGGCAAAAATAACAAGCACTTTGGTACATATGTTTTACCATAGTAAAGAGAAAACCACCAGCTACACGATAAACCAGCTGAGTGATGACAGCTTGAGCATCATCACATGGCTTAGTTACTTTTCTTTTGTTGCTGTGACAAACTATCTGAAACCCAAAGCCAGAGGAGGAAAGGGTTATTTAGCTCCCAATTGTAGAGGTTTCAGTCCATGATGAGCTGGCTCCAAGGCAGAGTGGCATGGCAGAAGGGTATTACACAGAAGAAACAGTCCACAGCAGGCACAAGGCAGCAAAGCAGTGAAGTAGCACGCAGCATCTGACAAGCAACCAGCAATGACAACAGCAGCTCTCTTTCTGTCCTTTATCTTATCCAGGCTACCTGCTCTTCAGGTAGGGAGCATCGTACCCTTAATGTTAGCATCCTCCTGCTACGAATCAATGCCAGCATCACGCACTCTACATCCAGCCATCTCCAAAAGGCCCCAGCAATGACTGACTGCATGAAGCTTTGGGAGGACAGCTAGACACAACCTGTAAGATCAAAGACTGAGTGGCTGCCATGCTGAGTTCAAAGCTGTCCTCTCCTCTCCTCTTATCTTTTCTGAGACAGGGTCTCACTGTGTAGTTCAGAATGGCTTTGAGCTTACTATGTACTTGAACATGGCAAGAGCTTTCTGCCTTAGCCTCCTAAGTACTGGAATTACAGGCATGAACCACCATGCTTGACCTCTTTTCTTTAAAATAAAATCTTCAAAATAATTTTAAATATCAATTTTGTAAACTCAAATCGAAAAAGGGGGAAAAAACCTGGGGAAATATAAACTACTACTTGGAAAATGTTGCCCAAGTCTAGACCAGAGATAACATTTGTTGTCACAGCTTGCATTCACCCACGGCTCATCAGTTACTTCTCCTACACCCAAGGCTGGGGCTCAGCACTGTGTAAGAGGTGGGCAGTGTCCACCTACATCACCTCACTTGGCTGTTGTGCCAACAGAGGGCTCCACATGCCTGCTGCAGCAAGCCACACACCCACCACCCCTGCTACTGTGATCAGCCAGAAGCATATCCAGGATTTTAAAGCCAGATATGGGCTTGGGGGAGATAGCTCAGTAGAATAATTTCTTGCCTGGCAAGTGCAAAGTCCTGAGTTTGATTCCTGGTACCACAAAAAAAAAGCAAAAACAAAAACAAACTAGATATGACTAAAGAGGGTAGTACTTCTACTAAAGCCCACATGGCAAAACATTTAACATCTACTAACTGTGGGTAATGTGTACACATTTGAAATATTTTCTAGTAAAATGTAAATCTTAAAAAAACTTGTCTTTATTGCTAGACCAACATTTGCTGAGAAACTGTATAGCTAAGGCATGCTGGCTGCCTATGAGGGCGCCTGTACAATATTTATGCAGAAACTACAAGCAAATACTTTGTATTTGTGCAACAACCCCTTTTCCATAACCATTATATTGTTTGTTCCTCATTAATAGAGGAGAGAACATTCTCTTTAGTTAGATGAAAAAAATTTGGATTACTAGGGTGAAGGGAGTTATGCAGGGATAAGTGGCGCACTAAAGCAGCAACCAGATCTTGTTCCTTTTAGGTCATAGTTTTTTGATAGACTATTCCAGATGGGGTGTGTGAACATCTAATCCCAGCTACTTGAAAGGCTGAGGCAGGCGATTTCTGAGAGTTGGAGGCTGCCTGGGATACAGGTTGAGTTTAATGCCATCCTGAAGTACACAGTGACACCCTGTTTTTAAACAAACAAGCAAGCAAGAGAGCAGATAAACTTACTTTATTTATTTATTGTGGGACCAGGGTTCAAACTCACGACCTTGCACTTGCCAGGCAGGCACTTGTGCCTCAGAGCTATCTCCCCAGCCCCAATAAACTCACTTTTTAAAAAAGGGATGAGGATGTGGCTTAGTGGCAGAGCACTTACCTAGCATATATGAAGTTCCAGGTTTAATTTCCAGTACTTAGGAAAAAAGCTCATCATTTTTAATGTTAATCAAGGACTAATACCATCTTTCCTCCTTAAAAATGAGTTAATAAGTCTAATTTTAATTCATTGGAGCAAATGGCAAAGCTTTCCTTGGGCAATGAAAGACACAATACACTGTAAAATATGATCTTTAGCTGCTAGGGATGGGTAGAAGGTACAGATGTACTTACATGGCAGGCTTAGCAAGAAGCTGAAATCCTCCCATCACCAGGAAATTTGTAATTGATGTGCAATACCTTGAGTAAAGAAGAAAATAGATGTTAGTGGTGAAACAAAAGTTATTTCTTGAGTTTTTAAAGAGGTATCTGGAATAGATACCTTACAATTTCACCAAGGCGTTTCTGAATTTTGATGATGTCAATATTCACAAACTGTACAGAACTGAAGAGCAGGTTGTGTGACAATAACAATGTTGTGAGGATCACCGCCAGCTTAATAAAGATCCTAATACAAAAGGAACTCCTGAAGTTGTGCAGACTAGACTTTACTTGGCAGACAGTACTAACCTAAGTAAGTAACAAACTGCAGACAAAAAGAATCATTAATATGATTGGAATTTTAATGAAAATTTAGGCTGGCCAAATACCTCAGTGGATTAAAGCACCTGCAAGCAGGTACAGGGGCCAGGGGTTTGATCCCAGGCCTGCTGTGCCGGGCCCCACCTCCAGGGCACGCTCAAATGGCAATTGAGACTGGGCATGGTGGGCTGTAATCCCAGCTCTTGGGAGGCTGTAAACAGTCAGATTACTACCAGTTCGATCTAGCAATGAGACCATGAACACCTTCTAGACCTTTCCCTACAATACAAAAAAAGAAAAAATAAGAAAAATAAAATTTAATCTTCACTTCAGGTTTCTCAATTAAGTCTTCAGAAAATAAGCATTGGAAAGTAAGAAAATATAAAAAGAGCTTGAATGAGAAACTATTAGAAAATGTTGATTAAATATTGATAAACTGCTAGGGAACAATAGCAGATGAGCTGCTTCGAGCTGCTACTCTTTATGTTCTGGGCCAGCACATTAACAGATTTTTCAAGAGGAGGGAAATTTTTAGTAAAAACATCCCAGGGGGTGTAAACTAGGAAAAACAATTACAATGGTGAATTTTAGGTGATACATACTTTGCCACTCTTCAAATAACTTTTAAAAATTCATAGTATAAATCTAGTTTTATTTACTCTATCTATATGAATAATTCCGTTAAAAAAGTAGTTCCAAATACCAAAACAAGCACAATGCCCAGAGTATGAGATAAGGGTGTTCTCTCTTCTAAGTGAAACAGGTATTTTTTAGGTAAATGTAAGTCAAAAGAAGGGAAATTATACTAGCAAAGACTAAAATTTTAGGGCCCGCAAGCCAGCTCAGCAAGCAAAGTGCCTGCTTGGGCAAGAGCAGGGACTGGGAGTTGCTTCTAGGTGCCACATGTTCTGCGGCCCCCGTCCCCTCTACCTCCCCATACTGGGTGTGGTGGCACACACCTATAGTCTCACCACTGGAGAGGCTGCAAACAGGAGGATCACTAAACTGAAATCTTTACAAACAGAAGCTAGTTTATTTTTGTGCTGCTGGGAATTGAATTCATGACTTTGTACACGCTGCACTGTGATACTGAGCTGTATCTCCAGCTAGAAGCTAGTTTTAAAAAGTAACTTAGTATTGCGGTTGGCAAGATAGCTCAATAGGGGCTGGGGAGATAGCTCAGGGGCACAAGGGCCTGCCTGACAAGTACAAGGTCCTGAGTTTGATTCCTAGTTCCACACACACAGAAAAAGATAGCTCAACAGTCTAAAGTGCCTGCTGAGGCAAGCTCAGGCAAGTGTGCAGGGACCATGGTTCAACCCCCAGCACCACATGTGGCACCAGCCCCACCCCAAGGCAAGCTGAGCTGACCACAGGGGAAAAAAAGTTAAAAAATTTAAAAAATAAAACGCATCAGTATCAAATTGTACTATATGATTCATGTCTGGCACATAATGAGCTTAAAAATACAAACCAATGTGTTGTTTCTTGGCAACAGCCTCAAACACACTCAGTTTTGCTTACAACTGAAATTTCACACATCTTGCGGTATATACACATAGTCCACATGGGAAACCTTCAGATGACCCATAGTTGTTATTTCTAGCAGTGGGGCTTAAGAGTAACTTTAAATATCCTTTTGATTATATTGTTTTTTGCAGTTTTCAAAAACAAACATATAGCCTGGTGTGGTGGGACATGCCTGTAATCCCAGTACTAGGGAGGCTGAGGCAAGAGCATCATCAGGAGTTCAAGGCCAACCTGGATTACAGAACTATATAGTTAGCTTAACATTAGAATACTGCTTTTCAGTGTCTTTTTTTTTTTTTTTTTTTTTTGTGGGACTGGGTTTTGAACTCAGGCCCTTGACTTTGCCAGACAAGCACTTATTCTACTGAGCTATCTCCCCAGCCCCTACTTTTCTGTTTCTATTTCCTTATATCACTATTCTTAATCTAGTCTCTCCTAATTAAGGAGCTGCTTTACTTGACAGAATAACTCTGCAGAGACTGAAGAAGAATGGCATTAGATACTTGCTCTGTGTAACTATCCAAGAAGAGACTTGCATGCTTCAGGATAACCAGATTCCTGGCTTCCTTTATTCCCTGAAGAAAGCTGCTCAGAGAGGCTCCATGCTGCCCCGTCAGGTAACACAGCTTGCTGAACCGACTCGCCACCTCCTGCAACAGCTGGACTGCAGTTAGAGTGCCCAAGTTTTCTGCAATAAGGTAAGATGAGGATAGAAACAACACAAAGACTAAAGACTTTCTTATGACCACATGATCAAGGTTTTAAGTTCCCCTTTTCTAAGTATACTTAACCTGTTCAAGTGTTCTCTCATAATTACAAGAATGTCACAGAAATCAATTCAGACACCCAAGTTTTTCACGTAACTTGTTAAATCTGTATTCTCAGGAAGCTTCTAAATTTGCCAGAGTAGTCTAGTAGCAAGATCCCAGGGTAAGAATTTAAACAATAGAAGCTTTATAGGTGATTTTAAAAGATAAACCCAATTCTGGAAGCATACAGCCAATATAACAATCCTAAAATTTTGAAAATAAATAATCTAAAGCCAGCCAGGTATGGTGGCTCACGCCTGTAATCCCAGAATTTTGGAGGCTGAGACAGGAGGATTGGTGTGAGTTCGAGACCAGCATGGGCTACAAAAGTGAGCTCAAGGAACTGCATAGCGAGACCCTGTTTCAAAAAGACAAACCAACAAACATTTTACAAAAAAAATAATTATCTAAAGCCAAGGCAAAAGAAGTACATGGCTAGTATGTGACAGATAGGTATTAAATCCATTTCTGTAGCTACGTCTTGGCTGATTTTTCAACATTTGTATTGACTGCAGGCCACATGCCCCTTAGACAAACTCAGATCTTCTCTACCCAGGGTTGAATCTAAGGATCAGGTGGCCCAGATTGCTCTGAAATTTAGAGACATCATATCATTTGCCTTTTCCCAGGTTAAAGTTCCTCCTTTCTAGGACTTCTCCCCACACAATGAGACTGACAAATACAACAGTACGATTAAGAGATCCATGTCAGGGACAAGCAGGCATCCCTTTCCTTTGAAAGAAATCCAGGAAGCTTCCAGCTTGGGTTGCTTCTATCCCTTGCCAAGTCTTACAGACTGGGTCACTCAGAGGGGAAGAGTTTATAGAACGGGGACTCATCCTTATAAAAGCAAAATGTGTTGAAAATGAAAGCAGTGTAGGCTAGCATTCAGGAAGCTAAGGATGAGGGAGCACCATGAGTTTGAGGCCTGTCTACGCCACACAGTAAGTTCAAGGCCAGCCTGAACTACATAGTGAGATGTTGTTTCACATAAGCTAAGCCAGTGTCAACTTAACCAGGGAATATGCTAGAGTATTAGCCTAAATTTTGTATCCTCAAAACAGGCTAGGTGGTAATAGAAAGAAGAAGACAAAAAAACCCTCCATCTCTATTCTCTGAGCACAGGGCCAAATCTTAAAACAAACAAACAAACAAACAAACAAACAAACAAAAACCCCCAAAAAACTGACGTAAAGGAGAGCTGTGTTCAAATACTTTCATGGTGATAATTTCATTTGATTATTTATAGAGGCAAATGAATCTCTATGTTGCATAATTTCTAAGAAGTACAACAAAGCAAATGAGAGATTCAGAGTATAACGGATGCTATTTTAGAGCTGGCAGGGACAGAAATGCTGCTTGCAATTCTAGCTTTTAGGGCCAGCTTCTCCAAAGCCACTTTTGCTTCTCCTCCATGAACAGTCTAGAGTTCCAGTTTTTACTTGTGAAAGTAAAAAGACCTGCAGGAGTAGAGGACAGTGCTGATTACAAAATTGAAACTAGTCTTTTAGTTTCAGCCTTTTTGTGACTCCTTGTGCTCAAAAAAGAGAATGCAAAGGCATTAACCATCATTCAAAAGGTCTCTTAAGGCCACACATAGTGGGCTGAAGCAGGTGGGTCACTTGAGCTCAAGAGCTTGAGGCAAGCCTGGGCAATATAGGAAAATTCTGTCTCTTAAAAACTTCTCCACTTATAATACAGGAAGAACAGATAAAACCAGCGTCCCGGTGATGTGAGATGGGGAGGGCCAGCATAAGGGTTCAACTTGCCTAGAGTGAGGAGAGGCCTGAGGATGTGAGATTTGGTGTCACTTAGTTTTGAATAGAACCGTCGTTCAGTAGTGGCCAACTCATGGAGACTGGCGATATACCCCATAATGTTCTTGTCCACCAGGGCCAGATAGTTGTCTTTTCCTGCTGTTATACTACTTATGTATCCAAGCTAGAAAGAAGAAAATAATATTAAAGAAAATACAATTTACAATCAGCCATTTGATACACTGAAGCTGGCTCATATTAGCTGGTAAGAGCCAAAGGTCTAATTATTCAGAAATTTTGTAAGCAGATTACTAAAGCACTGACTGTTGCTTAAAATAAGCAATAGTGAAAACCTGCAAACACTGCAGACCATGTGTTTGTTTGAGAACTGGCACCAGTCTGCTACTGTTAATATATCTATCTCGATGTATGCATAAGTATATACTTCAACTTTTATTTATCTCTAAGATATCTTTTATTTCATATCACAACTGCTAGAACCATAAACACCCAGAGGCAGGCATGGTGGTGCACACTCCTAATTCCAGCACTCAGGAGGTTGAAGCAGGAGGAACACTATAAGCTCAAGGGTTGCCTAGGCTATATAGTGGGTTCCCGGCCAGCTGGAAGTAATAGTGAGACTATCTCAAAAAACCAAAACCAAAGCCAAATAAAACATAAACAAATGCTGGACCCACAGGCACCCTAGATATATAAAAATCCAAATGAGAGATTTGCACAGCCCCAGACTCCCTTCTGCATGAGGTGTCTACTGATAGATGAATGGAGAAAATGGAATACAAAGACAGACACGGGAATCCAGTCATGTAGAGCCATGAGAGTTGTGTCATTTGTAGCAGAGCTGAAGGACTTTAAATGCAGAACGACAAATAAAACATGTTTTCATTTATATGTAGAAAGGAAAACAGAAAAGTGGCAGAGCCCAGGAAGACTTCAGGGAAGGCAAGAAGGGAAGACCATGGCCAGTGGGTACAGGGTTAGGTTAGGAAGCCTACATTCTGAGGGAACACGGGCCTGGTGACAAACAATAGGCACACACAGCCTTCTCTGTCAGCAACGAGCTCATAGGTGTGTATAGTTGCTATTTTTTCTAAAAGGAAAACCTCAGTGTTCAGGTTTACTGCAGTGTTGGCACCTTGTGGTAAATAAATGGGTTTGGGGTTGTAGTTTGGGCACTCAGGTCTCTGAAAGGTTTGTCATCCCTGACTCTATAGCTTGATTGATAACAGTTCATTGAATTTCTCAAAATAGCTAGTAGAGAGGACTTTGAATGTTCTTAACACAAAGAAGGGATGAGTGTATGAGGTACAGACGGAAGAGTCATCCTGATCTGATCATTACAGATTGTACATGTTTTTGGAAATGTCACACCGTACTCTGTAATCATGTATAGTTAGCATATAGCAATTAAAATGAAAAATATTTCTTAAACAATAGATTTCCTTTACAGGGACTTCTTACTGGGCATGTTGGTACATGCCTGTAATCTCACCACTCAGAAGGCTGAGGCAGGAGTACTGCAGTGAGGGAAATACAGATTTTCCAGAGAAAAAGAAGGGGATAAAGAGTGGGAAATAAAATGTGAAGCTTAAAGAGTAGGGGTGGAGAGGAAACAGTACTGCTACTGGTGTGAGGTCCTTCCTTATTAGCCATGAGTCCATCTCAGGATCTTGTGGTATCTGCTTTCCACTTAGAAATGTACCTGCTCTCTTTCTACTGTAATGGACCTGTGAGGACTCCACAAAACACAGTCAGGAAACTTCAGTGAAATGTACCTTCCAATATTCCTACATGAGCATTAATTCAATAAACATGAAGAATGAATGTATATAAGAATAAAGCAACAAGGGGTGGGGAGATAGCTCAGTGGCACAAGTGCCTGCCTAGCAAGTGCAAGATCGTGAATTTGAACCTCAGTCCTGAAAAAAAAAAAAAAAATATATATATATATATATATATATATATATATATATATATATATATATATATA
>PVJA010056236.1:0-10884 GCA_004027025.1 Myocastor coypus
ATCTGCATTCCCACCAGCAGTGAAGAAGGGTTCCTTTTTCCCCACAGCCTCTCCAGCATTTGTTGCTGGTTGATTTCTTTATGATAGCCATCCTTACTGGGGTGAGGTGGTATCTAAGTGTTGTTTTGATTTGCATTTCACGAATAGCTAGCGATGGGGAGCATTTCTTCATGTATTTGTAGGCTTGCTGTATTTCTTTATCTGAGAAGTGAGTGCTCATCTCAGATGCCCATTTCTGGATTGGGTCTTTGAATTTTGGGACCCTAATGGTTTTTAGTTCTTTGTAGATTCTAGATAGAAGACCTTTGTCTGAGTACTTGTTAGTTATAATCTTTTCGAAATTTGTGAGTCGTCTTTTCACTTTGTTAGTGATTTCCTTTGACATGCAGAAACTTCTTAGCCAGAGGAGGTCCCAGTTGTTGATGCTTTCAAGTGTTAAACGTGCAATTTGATTTCCGTCCATGAACTCTTTACCTACTCCGATGTCTTCAAGATTTCCTCCCACTTTCTCTTCCAGGAGATTTAATGTTTCACTTTTAATATTTAGATCTTTAATCCATTTCGACTTTATTTTCGTGCATGGTGATAGACTAGGGTCAAGTTTTAGTTTTCCGCATGTAGAGAGCCAATTTTTCCAGCACCATTTGGTAAAGAGGTTGTCTTTCTTCCAGAACACATGTTTGGCCCCTTTGTCAAAAATAAGGTGGCTGAGTGTGTTTGTATTTGCTTCTGCATCCTCTAGTCTATTCCATTGATCTTCAGGTCCATTCTTTTGCCAATACCATGCTGATTTTATGACTGTAGCTTTGTAGTAGAACTTTAGGTCAGGAATTGTAATGTCTCCTGCCATGCCTTTATTGCCGAGAATTGTCTTTGCAGTTCTGGGTCTTTTTTGGTTCCAAATAAATTCTTGGAATGACTTTTCCAGCTCTGTGAGGTATGTCGGTGGTATTTGGATAGGAATTGCATTAAATCTGTACAACAATTTAGGGAGTATGGCCATCTTCACAATGTTGGTTCTTCCTATCCAGGAGCAGGGAATATCCATTTCCTGAGATCTTCTAAGTCTAAAGAGATTTTTAAATAAAATTATTTATCTTTGTCTGGAAACAATATGTTGGCAATGAAATATTTAATATAAATCAATAGCTATCATTTTGCAATATAAATTTTCATGTAATTGGAAGATAAAAACATAAGCTAAAACTATTATTATTTAAACATTGTGCTAAAAATGTAGGTCAAACAATTTGTCCAAAATTAGCTTTATAAAGTTAAAAATCGAGAAATATTAAATTTATTTTATGCAGTACTCTTTCTCGGTGAGATTCAATTACTATACATATACACATATATATGAGAGAAAAAGAAATAAAATTTAATAAAAATAAATTGCTCTCTAATATATACAGCAGCATTATTATAAATAAAAATATTAAAAATTATTATGAAATCTATGCAAAAAGGATCATATAAATTTTGCTACATCCATATAGTGAAACCACAATCATCTTTTTAAAATAACAATCTACTTTCATAGTATTAACATCTTGGAAAGAGGACAATATGTTTTGAGTGAAAGGGTCAGCTGCAGAACTGTGAATATTACATATGTAATACTTTAACATACTTACTGAGTGTATTTATAATCTGAATAGACATTTACATTCATTCAGTAAATGTTTTTATTATATATAATGTATATGTACAATTTACTTATGAATTATGCATACATATTACATAAAACTGTATCTGTATTTGAACTCATACTTTCTGCATTTTATAGTATTTGATTATTTTAAAGTGAATACCTATGTTTACTGGCATATCAGCTACATATACAAACAAATTAAATATGTAGTTGTGGTCCCAAAATAGTATAAAATACTACAGAGAGATAAAATTATGTTCTAAATTTGACAATGCAGATCTTAACATGTGTACTGTCCCAGGCTCTCTTATATTGACTTGAAGATATTAATGAGGTTAAAAAGTAGACAGCAGGGCCAGCGAGACAGCTCAGTAGACTAAGCACCTATTTAGGCAAGTGTAGGGACCAAGGTTCCATGCCTGGCACCACATACCACACCAGCCCCTGCCCCTGGCACGCTGAGCCTGCCAAAGCAGGACGTGGTGGCACACAGCTATAATCCCAGCACTGGAAAGTATGAAAACAAGAGAATCACTACAAGTCTCAACTTCATAGTGAGATCCTGTGAAAAATACATAAATTTAAAAAAAAAAAAAAAAAAAAGGAGACAGCAGTGTTAGCTTTCTCTGCAAGCATCTTGATTACAATCAGTAGAAAAATAGGTAGTTAGAGGCTAGTGAAGGTTAGTGTTTGGGTGATTTTGTTCTAACTTTATTTATTTATTAAATAGAAGAAAATGGTGTTTGACAGGTCACAATACTAAGACAAAAGCTGAAGTCATATGAGGTAGGGCAGATAGTTGTTTCACATCTGGAGTTCTCTGAAGGCTGACATTTACTGGAAATAAGTACACACACGCCATTTACCATCTTCCTCCTGGACTAAAGGCTTCACGAAAGCCTTTAGAGAGACCCCCTCAACAAGGTTTCTGCTGGGGCTCTCTGCGACAGCGCTCCTGCTGAATGCTTTACTCATGGCCTTTGCTCAGGTGAGGAGGTGCGTGCATCTGTGAGTAAACAGAGAAGCACAGGGAACATTGTGGTGTGGCTGAGTGTGAGGGCAAACATTGCCTTTCCCGCTTCAGATTTATATTCGCGCTTCAGTTCTGAGTAACACCTCTATTTCCCACAATCCCTTCATTTATTTATGACTGTGTACCTGGAAGCTTGCATAATTCCTAGCGCCTGGTGACTGTACAATACTCCTTAAGCAAATGAAAACCTAATAGATCGTGCATTCTCAGAAAATTGCAGGTGAAAAATCAAACAGCATGGACTCTCACCCTATTGAGTAAATGATTTTAACAAAAAAAAAAAAAAAAAAGATGAAAAACATGATTTTTAAGAACACAATTTACTAGAACATATAATTTCAAAGACATTATTTTTATGTCATAAATGTGAAAAACAGCCAATTTTTATTATTGCTAATGAAACAAGAAAAATCCTTTGAGTTTCTAAAGAGTTTTCTGCAAGAGTACCACTGATGTCAGCTCTTGCCTCTCACATCTCCATTCCATTCAGTTTGCCCCTAAACGTAAGAAATAATTCTTATGAATAAAGGATGACGGTGAGTAGAATCCTGGAAAAGGAGCACGCCCTATAACTTGCATGGTACCAGGTCCTACGGCCCTGACTTTGAAGCACCAGCCACAAATGAGTAACATTGTGGCCCATGTTATAAAATTTTAGTGAAATGATGGATGTGAGTTACTCATTGGCCATACACTTTCACACTTCTACTTTACTTTAACAACAACAACAAAAAAAACTTCTTATCATTCATTCGTTCATACATACATACATTTATTTGGTATAGGGTCTTGCTATGTAGCTGAGACTCGTATTGACCCTCCTGTTTTCAGCCTCCACTGTGCTGGGATTACAGCGGTGCACCACCACGCCATTTGGGAGCCAGCTGGGAGCTGGGCCTGCACCGCTTGTGGTAATGGGTCCTTGTGCTTGCCAGAAGGTGCTCAGACTGCTGGGTGATCTCACCAGCCTTGCATTTTCATTATAAATATTCACGTCAGATGCTCCTGGACCAAGAACGATCAACATGTTCTTAGGCTTAGAGCATTTTTAAATTGATCGGGCATAAAAGCTCAATAATGTGTTGGAGGAAACAAAGACAATAAACAAAACCCCCAATTTTGGATTCTCTACTATAACTCCGCTCTTAATTTTTAACCCTAAACTTCTTTAAGGACTAAAGTGAAATATAAATGGGCTCGTTCCTCTCCTGTTGCCCCTCTTTCCATGTTACCTTCCCATTTGTGGGCTTAAAATGACTGCTAAAGGCTGGCCAGAGCTCAGTGAACTAAAGTGCCTGTGTAGGCAAGTGCAGGGACTGGGGTGTAGTCCCTCCCACACCACATGCCATGCGGGCCCCATCCCCGGGGCGTGCTGAGACTGCAACTGAGACTGGGTATGACGGGGTGACATGCGCCTGTAATCTCAGCGCTGGGGAGCTTGGAAACAGGAGGCTCACTACCAGTCCCATCTGTGTAGTGAGGCCCTATAAATCCTCTACTAAATACATACAGAAATAAAAATTTTAAAAATGTAAAATAAAATAAAATTACTAACTGATATTTAATGTGTTTTACTCTAAACTGAGCACAATGGGGGTAGAGAAGTGGGGGGATGTAGAAAAATCTACCTGCAGATTTTGCAACATGGAAGGTCACATTGGAACAATACAGAGAGACAATGATCAACACGGGGTACACCATGAAAGTGTATCTGACTGTGCTCACAAGCTAGAGAGAAATGTTGCTGTTCACCACCAAATGGTCCTCTGAGACCTTTCAAAAAATGTATTCTGAGTGCAAAAACTTCTGATGAGTAAGGTGTTAAATGATTACCTATTAATCAATATTATACTTTAAAAATCAATCAGTATTATAATGACAGTGTATTTGCCCAGCAAATTTAAACACATGAATACATCAAGGAGGGTGAAATAACTACCTTTTTTTTACATCTCACAACTGTATGTGAAAAAAATTCTGATCTACAAGGAGAAATGTATTCTTTAATTTTTTCTTGATTTAATTTCCTACCAAAATATAACTATAGCAGTTGTGCCCATAAGTTTATGGAAATGATTGGATTTAAACTGTAAAGAAGCCAGGCCTGGTGGTGCATGCCTGTAATCCCAGCACTCGGGATGCTGAGGCAGGAGGATCAGTGAGAGTTTGAGACCAGCCTGGGCTACAAAAGTGAGCTCAAGGCCAGCAAGAACTGCATAGTGAGACCCTGTCTCAAAAAGACAAAAATAAATATAAATGAATAAATAAATAAATAACTGTAAAGAAAACAATATTGGGCCAGCAAAATGGTTCAGCGGTCTAAAGCACCTGCTTAGGAAAGCTTAAGCAACGTCAAGGACCACGGTTCAATCCCTGGCACCACATGCTGTGCCAGCCCCACCCCCAGGGCAGACTGAGCCAGCCATAAAAAAAAAAAAAAAAAAAAAAACAATATTAGTGTCTGAGTAACCAAGATAGTTCATGGGTCAAAACTCAAAAGGCCTCAAAAGGCCTCATTCCTAGCATTTTTAAAGGAAAAAACCCTTCTTAGGAGTTGATGTACAGAATCGCTTCTCGGCCTTTTGGCTAAGATCAAGTGGAGTTGATGTACAGAAATAAGTTTCTTATATCTGTTTTGTTAGCATGTCTCTGATACACTGATAATCTCACCTTTTGCCATCAGATTTAATATGTAAATAACTGTAATAGAAACATTTTAAATTAAATACAATTCACAACTGTTTCATAGTTCCTTCACTAAAATTATAGAGCAAATTTTGAAAAGATGAAATGAGTGAATATGCCCAAATGTTCCACATTTAACCTTTATCTATATAAAATGCTTACACCCAGCATACACTGAATTTACTGATCTATTAATATAAAGTTTATTCAGCTAAATGGACTTCTTAGACTGTTATCATAACTTCACTTATATGAGGCAGGAAATCAGAAATTCTTCAGATAAGATAAAAAATGTTGATGAAAAATCCAAGAAAAAGCAAAAGAATGCCTTCTGTTCTCTGATATCCCTCAACTTTGTGTGCTCTTAGATTACTAAACTCTAAAGCTAGTTAGTAAAAGACAGAAGACCCAGGTGCAAGTATTCTCACTAAAAATTAAAGGCTGGAGGGGTGTTGAGCCCTGGGAAAGTACTGGACTTTTCTCTGATGTCAAAGAAATCTGGTGTCTTCGAAATGAGAATAGATATGACTCGCCATCCAACATAATAGTTCTCTACATTATTACCTGAAGCAGTAGGGTAATTTTTATATCCATTTTTAATTTTGCATTTCTGAGGGGCTGGGGAGATAGCTCCATGGCACAAGTTCCTGCCTGGCAATTGTAAGGTCATAAGTTTGAACCCTAGCCCCACCAAAAAAAAAAAAAAAAAAAAAAAAAAAAAAAAAAAAAAAAAAAAAAGAAATTGCATTCCTGTTATGTTAATACTAACATATGCACTGATAAAAATAGAAAACATAAAACAAGAACATCTTGCTTATGTAATCTGCCCTCGTAAAGCCCTATTTGTTTATTCCCCTCGACATTGAGCACCCTTACAGTGCTACAGAAAAAAAAGTAGGTATTGAAAAAACTACTTGGAATTTAATGGCTTTATATGATTTACAGATTATGTAAACTGAAACAAAAGTTTTCCAGTGTAAAGTGAGTGAAGTATTTTAGGTTCTTTTCTGTTTTGCTTTTTTCCATAAAAGAAAACCTTCTATATTTTAAAAAAAACATCATGAATTGTGACCTATAAAATAACATTATACATGCCAAAAATAGCAACATCAAAAGGCATACAGTGTCCAACTCCAATACTGTAGACCATATGGAATATGAAGATTCTGCTCAAAATGTTAGAAAATGACCCTCTCTCCCTATGTTGCCTTTTTTTTTGTTCTATTCCACTATGTTTATCTCAGAAATTCTTTATGAACACACAAAAATACTGCAATGCTAGCTATCATTGTAAAGACTTTCAACATAATACATAGAAAGACAAAAATAAATGTCACCAAAATTCCAACGTAATTCTTTTCCAAGGAGACCCAATTTGTTCCCAATCCAATACATTTTCTAATCACTAGCTAAAGAATCTTTTGGTCACTAGAGTTTTAAGTGCTTGCTTCACATCTGTATTTCTAAGACTGTAGATTAAAGGGTTCATCATAGGAGTCATCACCCCATAGAACATGGATATAAGTTTGTCAATAGCATTCAAGTCATCTGAACCCAGTGTGTCTTTAGACTTGGGCTTCATGTACATGAAGAGGATCGTCCCATAGAATATGATCACCACAGTCAGATGGGCTGAGCACGTAGAGAAGGCTTTGCTTCTCCCCTCAGAAGAGCTTATCTTCAGGATGCTGTAAACAATTAATGAGTAAGAAATGACAATCAAGAGCAGTGGCATCAATGTGAACACTGTCGTGGCCATAAGCATGATGAATTCAATGTCTGAGATGTCAACACAAGCCACCTTCATGACTGCCAGGATTTCACAAAGGAAATGATCTATGACATTATTTCTGCAGAAAGGCAATTGCATCACCAAAGCAGTTTGCACAGTAGAACTGACAAACCCTGCAAACCAAGACCCTGCTGCCATGGGGACATAGGAAAACTTGCTCATGATAATGGGATACCTGAGAGGACTGCAGATAGCCACATAGCGGTCAAAGGCCATCATGCCCAGGAGCACACACTCCGTGGTTCCCATGGCCAAGACAAGAAACATCTGCACTGCACACCCAGAGAAGGAAATGGTCTTCTTCTGGGAGAGGAAGCTCACCAGGGTGAAAGGGACAGAAGTGGTGGTGTAGCAGATGTCAAGGAAGGAGAGGTTCCCCAGGAAGAAGTACATAGGAGTGTGCAAGTGAGTGTCCAAAATGCTGATTATAATCAGGGTGCCATTGCCCAGAAAGATGACGACATACATTATTAAAATGAGCACAAAAAAGAGAAGCTCAAGCCTTGGGTAACCAGAAAGCCCCTTCAAAATAAATTCCATCAGAATAGTTTGGTTTTTCCATTCCATTTTACTACTTCTCTTTTACCTGTAAAAATTCAAAACAAAAAGTTTTAAATAACTTATTTATAATAAAAAGCCTAGATATGCCAATCGTACATACGAAAATTTACAATTAACCCAATGAGAAGAAGGAAAAAGTAAAATAAAGCAGCGGAGGAAGAGAAAAAAAAAGTGAGGAATAGAAAAATGTAGAGAAGTCTGAGAGTGAAATTAATGTATTGATGATCCTCATACTGGCCTAGGAACTTGGCAAAGTTGTCTTCATAGATTACATATTTGAAATGCTGCAATATTAATATTGTAAACTCAGAAACTTTACAATAAAAATGTTAAGCCTAAAGTCATAATTGGGCTAAAACTTAAGCTTCTTTTTTTTTGAGGTGCTCGCTTACCTGAGATTTCTCTATAAACCATAAAAGTAATTCATGCAGAATTCACTGTATCAGATATACAACAAGTTATTTTAAAAGGAAGGTTAGGATTGTTTCAACAATCATATATTAAGTATTAAAAGAGGTGAATCAACCTGAAGGTAGCATGGTCAGAAATGAACCTTACCTTATTCAGCACCTAATTATTCCATAAATTATCCAAAAACTAAATTATCCAAAAGAGTCAATGTATATAGAGCCAAATAATCTGTAGGCTTCTTGTTAAAATACCAATTGTTTGGGGGAAATAAGAGATAGAATGAGTTTGCTATTTTTTAAATTATCTTGCATTTAAATATCATATTGCAAATTGATAGATTTTTAGTTTTGTTAATGTTCAGGTCTAGGAAATATGTATAAATCCAAATAACAACCACCATAACCAGATCCCAAATTGTTTCTATATCTTACCCAAATCCTTCATACCAACCTACTTTTAGTTCCCTCTTCCAGATATTCATAAACCCTGGCAAGCACTCCACAGCACTAGCCATTCATAAAATGCTAATTAAAACAACACTTAGATACCATTTCACCCCAGAAAGAAGAGCTGTCATAAAGAAATCAACCAACAACAAATGTTGGAGAGGCTATGGGGAAAAAAGGAACACTTCTCCACTGCTGGTGGGAATGCAGACTGGTGCAACCATCATGGAAGTCAGTGTGGAGACTCCTTAAAAAAGTGGGACTGGAAATCCCATTCAACCCAGTTATCCACCTACTGGGAATTTTCCCGAAAGAACTGAAAACGTTGTATCATAGTGAAGCTTGTGCTCCTATGTTTATAGCAGCACAGTTTGTGATAGCTAAATCTTGGAAACAACTAAAATGCCCATCATCTGAAGAATGGCTGAAAAAGATTTGGTGCTTTTATACAATGGAATGTTACTCAGCTGTAAAGAATGATAAACTTGAAGCCTTCGTATATAAGTGGATGTATCTTGAACATATACTCATAAGTGAAATAAATCAGACTACATGTGTAAATACTGTGTAGTCTCCCTAGTGTAAGAACTCAAAAGAAGAAATAAAAATGGAAAAATATAACACAGCTAAATGGAAATCAAGGACTTAAGGGTTAAACAATGAAGAGACTGCATGCAGAAAAGATATGAAACATGGCAGGAGCAAAACCATGTACTTATATACGCAGGATGAAACACAGAGCTAGATTGGTGAGAGGAGCTTTAGGAGGCTTAGATTCAGTAGCCTCCAACATCACAAGCTTCACTGGTGGCCCACTACAATTGCAGAACATTTGACTGTATATGTACCTGCTTCCTCTTAGTCCAAAGAGAAGTACATTCTTTTCCTTTTTTTTTTTTCTAAGCAACATCAATAGGGAGGTGGGTCATGTCCACACACTGTACTCTGTAGAACGATTGTGAGGACAGTATGCAATATGTCAACTTTCAAAGAAAAGAAAGGGGAAAAGAAAAAAATAATAATAATAATGTTGATTTAGAAGGGTTCATGTTTAATTGTTTGATCAATCTTATATACCTATATGTATTAATCTAAACTGATCTGATGATGAAAATATGTAATATAACCCCTGTTAAATTTAAACTATATATATATATATATATATATATATATATATATATATATATATATATATATGCAGGATGAATTAGATAACGGTCCTAAGAACCTCCAACAGGTTTTTCACCCTGAGGACAGCACTGTGTAACACTAAAACTATGCTTGGAATGCATGTCATTGTGGTCTTTTAGATATATGCTGCTTCTAATGTAATTTCAGTTATTGCTATACTCTCTCTCAAGTAAATGGTTGTTTTACAAGAAAACAAAAAGGAGTGTTAAAAGCAAGTGAGAGACAAGGAAAAATGCCACAGAATTAACTGGCTATATTTTCTATCTCTATAGTTTTACTTTTTCTAAAATATCATACCAACAAACAAACAAACTGAAACTGAGCTTCTTGCATTCAACCTAAATCTTCTGAAATTCCTTCAAGTCTTCATTGCTGAGTTATATTTCATTACACTGATGTATGACAACAGTCCTTTCATCCCTGATTGGAACAGTCATGAGAAGAGTTGCTGTATGTAGCTGTGCCCAGGTTTTTAGATATAAGTGGTTGATCTCCTAGTATTAAGACCCAGTAGTGGAGCAACAGCCATATGAAAAGTGCATGTTTAAATTTGTAGTTAACAGAGAATGTTCCTGAGTGGCCCTATCAATTCTGCATTTCAACCAACAGTATATGACAGTTCCAGCTACTTCCAGCCTCATAAAATCTGAGTGTTCTCAACAATTTTTAGTTTCTAGTAGATATAGTGAGATAGTCTACGCTAGCTTTTTTTTTTTTTTTTTCCAATTCTTTTATTGTTTAAATTTAACAATGGTTATATTACATATTTTCATCATTGGTTCAGTTTAGATTAATACATATAGGTATATAAGATTGATCAAACAACTAAACATTAACCTTTCTAAATCCACATTACTTTTTTTTTTTTCTTTTCCCCCTTTTTTTCTTTGAAAGTTGACATATTACATATTGTCATCACAATCATTCTATAGAGTGCAGTGTGTGGGCATGACCCACCTCCCTATTAATGTTGCATAGAAAAAAGAAAGAAAGAAAGAAAAAAAAACAGGAAAGAATATACTTCCGTTTGGACTAAGAGGAAGCAGATACATATACAATCAAAGGTTTTGCAATTGCAGTGTGCCACCAGTGAAGCTTGTGACGTTGGAGGCTA
>PVJA010056237.1:0-10866 GCA_004027025.1 Myocastor coypus
TTTTTTTTTAATAACTTTTTTTTCTTGTTTCAGAACTTTTGTTTGTTTATTTATTTATTTTTATGGCTGGCTTAGCCTGCCCTGAGGGCAGGGCTGGCACAGCATGTGGTGCCAGGGATCGAACCACGATCCCTGCAGCCACCCAAGCTTTCCTAAGTAGGTGCTTTAGACCACTGAGCCATCCTGCCGGGCCCGACTTCGTTATTTTTGTCTTTCTAAAGTCTGTGCTTTTGGGCTGAGCCATAGGGACTCCAAGGTGGGAGGGAAAGAGAGGTCATGTGTCAGCATCGATCCCAAACATACATCTCAGGGGAAAGGCGGGATAGAGACGGGGCCCAGGGAGCTGGACACATGCTCGGCTGCACTGGCCACTAACCAGGAACACAGTGGTGACCTGGTCCAGAATCCTCCTGGGCACAGGCAAAGCACTGGCACAAGCACTAGCCCAGGGGCAGAGGAAGTGGGAGAGAGACTGAGTCATTGTCCTCATGGCCAGCACAGCTGCTCCCTGCTCTGGGGGAGCTGCTAAGGCCAAAGGTGCACCCTCACCAGCTTTAAGCAAGTGCTCTGCTCAGACGGTGAGCACACCACATCCAGTCCCATCAGATTAGCAGTTTTTGGCAATGCTCCTGCAAAGAGGATTCAGAGGACATCAAAAGCCCTATAAAAACAAGACAAGACAAAACAGCAGCCTCGGGCTGTCATCTGCCCTCTCTTGGTCCGCTGAACGTGAATCTACGTTTTGGGACCCAGATGGTCTAAGAAAGGGAAGAAAACTAAGGGGTCCACACAGCCCAGTCTGAAAGGGTTGGAGAATCAAGTCATGGCTGAGGAAGACCTTGCTGAGTGATCCTGACCAGGGCCAACTTTGGAAGTAGGGAGAGAAGGCAGGGACTGGGGAGTGAGTCCTGTGGCAGAGCTCTTGCTTGATGCGCTCATTCAGGGCCTGGCTAAGTCCCTAGCACTGCTAAGACAGGCCAATTTTGTGTTGTTTTGCTTTGTTTTCTGAGACAGGGTTTCACTATGTTTCAGGCTGGCCCCAGAACTCATTCTGTAGCTCAGGCTGGCCTGGAATGGAACTGGCAATCCTCCTGCCTCAGTCTACCACACTGCAGAATTTACTTAAATGCACTACCACACCCAGCTATACAGAGTCTTTAAAGTCTGGTGGGGGCCTCAGCCAGAAGAGAAACAAAGGGTGGCTGGTGGGGAGGCTTGAGCATAGGGGCTTCTGGCCCTGACAGAGGGCACATTGAGTCCTCAACAAGTCCCAGTTGGCTCAGGACAAGGACAATTTCAGGAGCCTTCCCTAAGCCACGGTTTTGTCTTCTCTGATTCAGTTACCCACAGTCAACCACAGTGTGAAAGTATTAAAAGAATAATTTCAGAAATAAATAATGTAGAGCTGGGCGTGGTGGCTCACGCCTGTAATCCCAGCACTCGGGAGGCTGAGGCAGGAGGATTGGTGTGAGTTCGAGACCAGCCTGGGCTACAAAAGTGAGCTCAAGGCCAGCCTCAACTGCATAGTGAGACCCTTTCTCAAAAAGACAAAAAAAAAAAAAAAAAAAAAAAAAAAAAAAGAAATAAATAATGCATACATCTTCAACAAACTTAGCGACATTGCTATAATTGTACTTTGTTATTGTTAATCTCTTGCTATGCCTCATTTATAAGTTGAACTATGTCACAGAGGTGTGGATATAGGAACAAACACAGCCCACATGTGTCTGGTTCTATCCCAGTTTCTGGTATGCAGTGGGGGTTGGGTACATAACGCAGGATAAAGGGAATGTGAAGTTAAAGAGGTGGGTCCTGCTGAAAAGATGCCTAGGACTGTCTCAGCCAGATGTCAGCTGGTCAGAGTCATCACTGCGGGCATGGCTTGTTTTTTGTTCATTTCTGAGACAGGGTGGTGTTATGTAGTACATTCTGGCCTTGAACTCACTATTTAGCTTAGACTGGCCTCAGACTCTGAGTGCTGGGATTATAGGGTGTGACATCATGCCCCGGTCTCCTGCGCCATTTAAATTTTTTTTCTTTTTCTTAATTTTAAGACAAAAATCTTTTTTTTTTGGTCTTTTTGACACAGGGTCTCACTGTCGCACTAGGCAGTTCAGGCTGGCCCTGAACTCACTTTTGTAACCCAGGCTGGTCTCAAACTCATACTGATCCTCCTGCCTCAGCCTCCCAAGTACTGGGATTATAGACATGCACCACCACACCTGGCTCTTAAGACAAAATCTTGTTAAGTCAAATTGCCCAGACTTGTCTGAAACTTGTGATCTCTTGCCTCTGCTTTCCAGAGTACTAAGGTTATGGGGCTACACCACACCTGGCTGTGAGCAGGGAATTTGTACTTGAAAATATTATAAGATAGGGCGGCAGAGATAGCTCAGCAATCTGAGTGCCTGCCTGGTAAGTGTGAAGACCTGAGTTCAGTCTCTGGAACTACAAGCCATGCTAGCTCCAGAACCCCAGGTGCACCCTGCTGGCCCCAAAACCAGATGTGGTGGAGCATGCCTGAATCCCAGTGCTGGGGATACTGACAGGAGTGTCACTATAAGTCTGAACTGCATATTAAGACCCTGTACCAAATAAATAAATAAATAAATAAATAAATAAATAAGGAGAAATATTATTAGATGGGCATGGTGGTATATATCCACCCTGGCACTTGGGAGGCTGAGGCAGGAGGATGGTTTTGTTGAAAATTCAAGGCCAACCTGGGCTACAAAGTGAGTTCAAACCCAGCCAGAAGAGTATAATGAGACCCTGTCTCAAAAAGACAAAAAAGATATTATATAATGAGGCACACACACACCAGGCCACACAACAGGGAGTGGAGGGCTGGAAATTAGACCACCGTGAATTACTAGAGCTCTAAGACACTTCATAGAATTTTTGTTTGCCCTTGTTTTTGGTGCTGTGCTATAGCCCAGGCTGGCCTTTATCTCCATTGTCCTCCTAGCTCAGCTCTTTAGTGCTGGGATTACAGGCATGTACTACTACACCTACCTATTTACACATGTGTGTGCATGCATATGTGTGTGCGTTCTCATTACATTGCTTAGGCTGGCCCCAAACTCCTAGACTCAAGAGATCCTCTTGCTTAAGCCTCCCATGTGGCTCGGTCTGCAGATGTCCACCACAGCACCTAGCTAGGGGCGGTTTTTAGCTAAATAAGTCCCACACATTTTTCAGTGGATTTCCTACCACCTCACACAGCTGTTGAGTAGCCACTGTGGCCTGGGCATGATGCTTCTACCACCCTGCAGAGGGGAGGGAAGGGCCCTGTCCAGCTTTCTGCACAGCAGCCAGCAGGGTAAGAACTGGCACATGGCTTGGCACCATGACTCCTTGAGCCTGGTCTCTGAACCCAGTCCACACCTCCTGGTCCACATAGCCATCCTCACAGTGGCAAACCCGATGTGGCCAGGCCAGGGTTGAGTCAGAAGTGCTCTGGCCCCCAGGGATGTGGCATGATTTCTCAGAAGTGTACCTAAGAACCAGCCATCTCCCCGTCCCACACTGTGGGCCAGGCCACAAAAGAAGAATCATCTGGAATGGAACACACACATGCTTTTATGTCTGAGGCTCCAAAGCTAGGCAGCTTTTGCCCCCAAGATATGCTTCGTAAAATCTTACTCCTTCAGAAAAAAAAAATTAGCAGGTGTGGTGGTGTATGCCTGTAATCCCAGCACTCAGGAGGCTGAGGTGGGAGGATTGTTTTGAGTTAGAGACCAGCTGGGCTACAAACTGAGCTCAAGGCCAGCCTAAACTGCATACTGAGACTCTTTCAAAAAAAAAAAAGGCAAAAAATAAACAAAAATTTAAAAATTACTAGTTCATGCTAAGTGATTTTTTTTTCTTTTTCTTTTTCTTTTTTTTTTTTTAAAGACAGGATCTTACTATGCAGTTTAGGCCATTCAGGCTGTCCCAAACTCACTATATAGCCCAGGTTGACCTCAAACTTGCAACAGTCCTCTTTCCTCAGCCTCCAAAGTGCTGAAATTAGAGGTACACACCATCAAGCCCAGTTAAAAACTATTTTGCTTTTTGCTAAGTAAAAACTCTGACAACTAAATTTTCTGTGTAAGCAAGATTCTTTTTTAATTTATTCTCATTTTATGTATTTGGTACAGGGTCTTACTACACAGCTCAGAGTCATAGTGATCCTCCTGTTTTCTGCCTCCCCAGTGCTCAGATTACAGGTCTGGGCCACCATGCCCGTTCAGTGTACCTCAGGGGTGGGGCCAGTGTGAGATGCAGGACCAGGGATCAAACCCTGGTCCTTGTGCTTGCCAAAGCAGGTACCTAGTCCACTGAGCTATTTTACTATCCCATAACTAAGATTCTTGTTGAAAGAATGAAATTGAGCTATAAATCCCAGGTCTCACCTTGATTTTCCTTTCTTGTGTATGTGTGTGTGTGCGTGCACACACGCACACATATGTGTATGTCTGTGTGTGTGTGTGTATGTGTGTGTGTGAAAAAGAGAGAGGGAGGGAGGGAGGGAGGGAAAGAGAGAGAGAGACAGACAGACAAGAGATACTAGGGATTGAATCCAACCCAGGATCTTCTCAATGACAACATCCCAAGCCTCGTCCCTTTTCTTTTCAAAAAATTTCGAGACAGGGTTTTACTAAGCTGCTCAATTGCCCACACTGAGTTTAAACTTGCAATCAACCCTCCTGCCTCAGCTATGCTGGGATTACAGACATGTGCTGTTACATCTGGCTCAGGATTCTTATGTGGAGAAAAAGTCAAAATATGAACTTAAACAATTTTATTAAAAAAAAAAAAAAAAAAAGACTGGGCATGGTGGTGGATATCTATAATCCTAGCACTCAAGAGGCAGAAGCAGGAGTACCACTCAGAGTTTGAGGCCAGTCTGAGCTACATAGAGACCTTGTCTCAAAAAATCAAATGAAGCGCCTGTTTGGGCAGAGCACAGGGGCAGGAGTTCGATCCCTGGTGTGGGGGCCAGGCTCCACCCCCAGGGCGTGCTGAGACTTAACTGAAACTGGGTGTGGTGTCCTGGGCCTGTAATCCCAGTCTGGGAGGCTGAAAACAGGAAAAACACTAGAGTGAGATTCTATAGACACTGCACTAAATACACTTAAAAAGAAAGAAAGAAAGAAAGAAAGAAAGAAAGAAAGAAAGAAAGAAAGAAAATCAAAACTTGGGGCTGGGGAGATAGCTCCATGGCACCAGTGCCTGCCTGGCAAGTGCAAGGTCATGAGTTTGAACCCCAGTCCCCCCAAAAAAATCAAATCAAAACAAAACCAAAAGGCAATTTCCAAAATAAAACAAGACACTTCTTTGAGCTACCAAACATAGAGCCCATTTACATCCCCAAATTGCCTGTTCTGCTGATGTACATTATTGTAATTACTATGGACACATTTTTATTTTATGTCTTCTTTTCCTTACTTATTTAATGCTAGTTTGCTAATTAATCCCATGTTCTAGTGAGTGAACACTTGGATTATTTCCAGTTTTCCCATCAGCGAATCACTAGACCCACTGTGGACTCCACAACCCCCCCCCCCAGTGCCTGTGCCAAACCCTCAATGTAACAGGGAGCCAGGGGCTCTGGGAGCTGAGCAGGTATAGGTGAGGCCATGAGGGTGGAGCCCTAGGGTGAAATCAGCATCTACAGAGAAGGCAGAAGGTACACCAGAGTTTCCCTGTGGCCAGTGAGGACACAGTGAGGTGGTGTGTGCAGGCCAAGGACAGCACACACCACTGACAGACACCTTGATCCTGAATTCTCCAGCCTCCAGAGGTATGGGAAGCAACTGCTCATCGCCAGCCTGTGGGATTTCCCTGTGCCAGTCTGAGAGGACTGCAGAGCATACCCCAGTGAAAGGAGCAATTGCTAAATATTCATGCATCCTTCCACCACCTGTTGGTGAGTACAGAATTTGGGACAGTGTTCTGGGACTAAGGACAGATGATAAAAGATATTCTCATCCCCCTCAATAATCCTGGGGACTAGGGTCTTTGCAGCTTCCAGAGGGCACCCCAGTGGCCACAAAGTGGGTGAAGACAGGAATGACTTCACAGCAGTAATTGGGCTGGGCTGGAGGAGCTGGACAGACAGAGGCAGAGAGGCAGACACACAGACAGAGGCAGAGCAGCCAGCAGATCGTTGCCACCAGGAGTCAGAAAACTGAGGCACTTCCTGAGAAATTCCCTCCTTCATTTCTTTTTTCCAACATTGAACTGTGTTTTTATTGTGAAAACTTCCAACACTACAGAGGTGGGAATGTAGTACAGTAATCACTCCTACTGCGTCACCTGGTCCTGGCAGCTGCACCAGTCTGCCTGGAGCTTGGGCCACAATCTAGATCATGAGATGTCAGCCCCAAACATTTCAGCAGGCTTTTTCCTGAGGACAGTGATGTTTTCCTATATAACCACAATGTCAGTATCACATTCTACCAGCTTAGCTCCAATGCAATTATGTAACACAATTCATTTAAAAAAACGTTTCAGGCTAGGGCTATGGTGGGTGCTGCAGCAGAATACTTGCCCAGCATTTGCAAGACCATGGGTTTGATGTTGGGTACCGACAAAGTCTCAAGTCTTTCCCAAATGTCTTCAGAGCTCCCCATCCGTGCTGTGGATCTAGAATCCAATCACTGATCAAGAATCAAGACTACATTCAGCGCTTTGCTTCAGTCTCCTGTAATCTAGAAGTACTCGCTCATGCCATTAGCTGTGACATCTGTCAGCTGCCCTGTAGAAAATCTTACTCTGACATTCAGGGTGTAGTACTTGCTTGCTATATTCCAGGACCCTGGGTGTGATCTCCAGCATTGCAAAAAAAGAAAGAATTATCCCTACTCTGTTTTGCTTTTGAAATGGGCTCTTGGGCCAACAAGATAGCTCAGCAGTCTAAAGCGCCTGCTTAGGTAAGCTTAGACAATGGCAGGGACCATGGTTCAATCCCCAGCACCACATGCTGTGCCAGGGCAGGCTGAGCTGGCCAGAACATAAATAAATAAAGTTCAAAGAACACTTGAAACTATTAAAAAAAAAAAAAAAAAAAAAAAAAAAAAAAAAAAAAAAAAAAAAAAAAAAAAAAAAAAAAAAAAAAAAAAAGAAAGAAAGAAAAGGAAAGAAATGGGTTCTTGTTGTGTTACTGGGGCTGACCTTGAGCCGCTGCCCCAGCTTCCCAGGTGGGAAGACTACAGTACCCAGCACTTTCTCTAGGTTGAGCTAGGACCCTCATGTGAACAGTGACTCTGGCGCATGTAACTCTAGTACCCCTGGAGTACCCCTTGGCCCTCTGCTCTTGACCACAGCTGGGGACTCCTAGTGTACAGATTCTATCTCACCAGAACCTTTCCATGTATTAGGGAATCCAGAGCCCCCATTTACACATTAGCAGTATATTCTGTATAATACACTACATATATTATACAGAAAAGCGCAGCTCCTGCCTTTGCTGGCTGTAATAATTCTTTATGGAAAGAGAGTAAGCTGCAGCGCTTCCTGCCCTGCCTGCCTCATGCGAATCCCTCAGAACTGAAAAGAGAATGGTTCTAATAATGCAATTCTGCCCTCTGCTCGGACTCCCTGCCTGGGCTGCCCCACACTGAGGAGTAATGGGAGAATTGAGAGGCCTTCTCTGCTGTTGCTGCCTGCCAGGGGTGGTACAGATCTCACCCCTATTGTTTAAGCTGCTCTCAGGGCCTTGGGCCCATAAATGGCCCCTTCCCAGCCCACAGGGGCTCAGATGTGGAGGTCCCAGCTATGGAGCTGCTGCCCATGATCCACTGCAGCAGCTGCTGGGCTGCCTGGGGCTCCAGATCCTCCTCAATAATCAGCTTTGTGAGTCAGAAGCAGCAGCTGCCCGACTGCCCAGGCCTCTCGGGGAGAGACAAGGACTGGATTAGATGGGAACAGTTAAAAAAAAATGAAGAGGGAGGGCTAGGAAGAGGGAGGGAGAAGAGTGAGCAGGGTGTGTGTGTGTGTGTGTGTGTGTGTGTGTGTGTGTGTGTCCTGCTCCCTGACCCAGGGCCTTACCTGAAGGCTATCTAAGAAAGGAAGGGCTGGAGAGCCACATGTGGTAGCACACACCTGTAATTCCAGGGTGCTGAGAGGCTGAAGCAGGAGGATCACAAATTCAATCCTGACCTTGGCAATTTATCAAGACCCTGTTTCTAAATAAATAAAGGGTAGCTAGGGATGTACAGCAGTGCAAAGACCAAAATGTTGGGGACATGAGCCTCCTGGGGAGCAATTGAAGCCTAAATTCTCTGGCTGGGTGGGTTCTGTAAGGACGGCCCTTGCAGGACCTGAACTCTGTTTACTGTCCCTGTCCTTCAAAGCACCCACTTTCCTTAAGAACAGTGGTTCTCAATCTTTCTAATGCCATGACACCGCAATACAGTTCCTCATGTTGCGGTACAAAAACAATATTTATTTATTTATTTATTTTTGTCTTTTTGAGACAGGGTCTCACTATGCAGTTCAGGCTGGCCTTGAGCTCACTTTTGTAGCCCAGGCTGGTCTCGAACTCGCACTGATCCTCCTGCCTCAGCCTCCCGAGTGCTGGGATTACAGGCGTGCGCCACCATGCCCGGCAACAATATTTAATTATATGTTGAGAAATAAAACTAATTCCAATAAATAACTTTTCACCATGGCATAGCATGGGTTTAAATATGTATTTTCCAATGACTTTAGGTGACCCCTGTGTTTTGGTCATTTGACCCCCACCGAGATTGCAACCCACAGGTTGAGAACCACTGCTTAAGAGAATGCACACCTATCCGGATAGGGGGATCCTATCCGGATAGGGGGACACTATTTCAACACCACCATCGAATCTAGTAATTAGAAATTTCATGGGCTCAAAAGCCTTGTAGAGGAGTGCTGTGACCCAGAGCTCAAGATGTGACCATGGGCCACTACCTGCCATCCTGGACTTGAGTCTATAACCTGCTGCTGTGTGATAAAAGGCCAAGGCCTAAACGAGGCTGCTGGAGTGGCCTGGGTTTAGTCCAGATGCCCTTGCCAGGGCCCAGGAGCTCACAGGTGAGGCCTAATCCCAAACAGAGGAGCAAATGGAGCACATCAGCACATGCTCAGACCCTTACCCCTGCCAGGATAGCAGGCCTGGCTCTGTCCTCCCTGGATGCACACAACTGCCCTTCCAGGGTTGGGCAGGAGCCACTCCAATGACACAATTAGTCACACGCTTGTCAAGCAAAGAGCCTGCTCAGAGGGGGTCTGGCATAAAGAAAAACGCTCCTGAGCCCAGGCTTCTCCCCTCCCACCTCTCCAGGGTGTCCAGGAGAGGTCAGAATGGGCATTTGTGCAAACTGACACTGTCCTTGCTGCCCTCCCCACTACACAGAGGCTCTTAGCGACAGAACAAAGTGTTACAGTCTGAACGGAGACCCAAGGTAGTGGCCTGCACTAGCCAAGGCGTTTGTTGTCCTGGAACCATGGGGCTAAGGAGTTTTAGGTCTAAAGAGATGAGTGGGAAGGAACAGAGGGCTGGCTGGGAGTGGGCAATGGGTGTCATGTTTCGCCAGGGCCTTGCTGGTGGCCAACACCAGTGAACCGTGGCAGAGGTGGAAAGACCAAGCTGGGGGTGTCTGAAGCTCTGAGCAGCAACCCTGAGGGTGTGGCGGGGGGCATACTAAGGCCCACCAGCAGCCTGAAAAGTCTAACCAGTAGGCTAAGGGACCACTGGGCAAGTTTTGGTGATAGCCACCAGATGGATAGTTTAATACCTGGATACAGGCAGGCAGAGAGCAATAAGGCCGGGGAACAAAGAGAAGTGGGCCCCTTCTATAGGGATGGAAAGAAGGTGGGGGACGTTAGGTAGGAAGATTTCAGTATACATCTTTGGTCAAAGTTCTCTGGTTGTCTTGCATCTCAGTGGACAGGGCCCTTTCAGGTGGGTTCAAATTTTCGGGACATCTCCAGATGTCCCCCAAATCTGCAAAACTCCTTGTCTTATCTCCCTCAGGATATCCAGTGCTACGGAAGACCACTTCATTGTTGAACCCAGTACCCTGCTTAGAGTACCTAGTCTGACAAGCTGGTTGGGTTTTGGGAGCGTGAAGTCGGATCTGAACCTTGCAAAAAGGATAATAAAAACGACTGCAATGGTCACGTCCGGCCCTGTGGGCCTCACAAAACGCCACATCGACTCTGGAATGTGGACTTCAAGTTGGCCTAAAAAAGAGGCAGCTTTCGCCCCTCCCCTACCCGAAGTACTCTATTTGCAACATCCAGACAACTCGTACTGCGGGTCTCGAAAGAAGCCACGTGCATGTGGGTTTGGGAACCGGTGGACGCAAGGGAAGACAGCAGGGTCTGGAGCAAAATCCCAGGCCCTCATTGGCCTGGGAGCAGAGAGCGGCCCCACCCGACCCAAGCGGACCCAGCCAGGGCGGCTCCCGGCTCCAGGCGCCCAGGGGCGGAGGAGCGGAGGAAGGAAACGAGCAAACTCCAGGCGCTGGTCACTCGGGCGGCACTTTCTGGGGGAGGGGGGCGAGCCTGAGGGCTGAGACCGCACGCCCCTAGCCTCGCGTCCCTTCCCGAGGAGGCCGGGCCCGGAGGCTCACGGGGGACAGGTCCGGCAGGACGTCAGGACGTCAGGGGCGCGGGCCCCTGGGGAGGGGAGGGCCCAGTGCGTACCTGCCTGGTCTCTGTCATCGGCTTCTCCGCCTCTGCCGGCGCTGCAGCGTGCTCCCCGAGTCCCTCTGGGCCCTCGGGTTCTCCGGGTCCTGCGGGCTCCGGCGCACAGGGGCTGGGCGACATCAGGGTCCCGGTGGCCTCGACCGGAGGCGTTGGTTTTGGAGTCTCCCCGCGCCGCAGCACCAACCAGGCAAGCAG
>PVJA010056238.1:0-10881 GCA_004027025.1 Myocastor coypus
TCTGTGATGACAGCTACAGTAGTCTTTATTATGGTCCCCTTCTCACTAATTGTTACCTCCTATGCATATATTCTGGGTGCCGTCCTGGCTATGGCTTCAACCCAGAGCCGCCAAAAGGTCTTCTCTACCTGCTCCTCCCACCTGCTTGTGGTCTCCCTTTTCTTCGGAACGGCCAGTATCACCTACATCCAACCCCAGGAAGGCTCTTCTGTCATCAAAGATCGAATCCTCAGTCTCTTCTACACAGTCATCACACCCATGCTGAACCCCATCATTTACACCCTTCGAAACAAGGAGGTGAAAAGTGCCCTGCAACACCTGATGAGAAGATAGGTCCTTTTACTCTGAAGGGACTCAAGGAATGTCTACTCTTCCACTGACTGCTCCTCCTCCCAGACATCAGACTCTGCGCTTTAGTGCTAACCTAGTAGAAACTATGAAGCAAAGAAATAATGTCTTCAGATAGAGTAGAGGCTGCTGGTAAGAAAAGGAGAGATGCACAGAGACACAGACAGACAGACAGACAGACAGACAGACAGACATATTCTTCTCCATTATTACATAGTCCACACTCAATGTCAGAACACAAGTTATGAGCATAAAGTAGAACAGAAGACTTTGCTGCCTTGAAGAAGAATATCTAGATTTTCCTGGGTCCCATTATCCACAGTTCTATGAGCTTGATTCCTAACTACAAAATCTCCCAGAAACCATATCATTTACTTGGCTCTTGGGTTGGCTTTTCTTCCACAAATGTGTCTTAGTCTACTTTAGAGTACATTTGTCCAAATTTTAGCCTTCAGTGCTAACAGTTCTAGAGATCGGATTTGGTAAAGAAGATACCAGCACGAAAGGAACGATATATAAAATAGCAAGCAAAAATTAAAACTATCTTGAACCAGGAGTGCATATGACACATGTCCAAAAATCACATTGAAATCCTATATACCAGACACATTTGATGATGGAGCTTGTCAAGGATCCCAAAATCTCTATTGGCATTATAGTTCAGTGTAGTGGCACATGCTTCTGATTCCAGCACTTGGGAGGCTGAAGCAGGAAGATAGCTGTGAGTTAGAGGCCAGCCTGGGTTACAATGTGGGCTCAAACCTGAACTAGGTAGTGATACTCTGCCTCAATAAAACAAAACACTGATATCTACTGACCTGAGAGACTAGACCTAGAGCTGAAACCAAGATCTGAAAGTGAAGACTGTAACAGTGAAGCACTCTGAAGGTTAAGGTACTTTGTAATTGCAGTGGTGCTCCAAGCAGACCACAAATGGAGGTTCCCAGTGCCATTTCCCTGAATGTCTTCCTAATGAGAAAGCCATAAAAGGCTGATGTGAACGTAGAGACTGCTCCAGATATTGCATTCCTGTTCCTTCAGCCATCTACACAGCTTCACCACCTTTGTGTCTTCCCTACACAAGCCTTCAGTAGTTACGGCTTTAAGTGAAGAATAACAACAGGCAATATTTCATCAATGATGTGGGCTACTCAGGAAACAATGAGAGCCAGGTCTTCCTTCCCACAACTTCATGATCTTTAAGTTGTTCTTCTCCTGCACAAACGTGGCTGTTTGCTAAGGACTAGCTCAACAAAAGGAGGTAGTGTTTTTTCCTGTATCTATACCCTGTCTCTCTTTTCACACCCTATCCCAGAGAATATTCCACTTTCGGACTGAATTCTCTGCCTTTTCAGAAGATGTTCTAACAGAAATTTCCCACAAGCATTTATAAAATGTGTCCACTTGTAAAATTGCTACTCATCCTTCAAAACTCAACTCAAGGATCTCCATGAAATTTGTTATCTGAAACAAGTGTCTTTACTCCCCTGATTATGTTAGTACAATTGTAAACCTTTTTATAATGAATTATTCGTATTTTCAATTTTCTTCATCTACTTCTAAGCTACTAGTATCATCAATACAAGAGGATTCATTCCTTGTCACTCCCAGCTAGCTTGATGAATGTAATTCAATGAATCACTCAAAAATAATAAAACTCATATAGTCATTTGATAATTCAAACTGTTATATAAAATTTTCTTTATTAAGCTACTGTAATTTCATGTTCTAATTGATTCCCAGAGATGTTCAAAAATGCCAGTTCACTCTAAAGTCTCCACAATCATTAATCCTGTCCCCCTTGAAATATTCCACAATGATCTTCTTTGCTTCACCAACCCTTGATTTCTCATACCATTCATAAGTGGTAACAACCTATGCTGTTTAACAATGGAATGTCGACCTCAATGAGCCATCAACCTGATCGCCTGAACCTTCATCTTCATTCAGATTAGGGGAGTCCCTGAGGCCATCCTGCTCAGGACTTGGAGAGCAGACACTGAATATTCATTATGACTACTCAGAATTTGATCTTTTTTCAGTGTTTTCTAAATTTTTCTACTTTAGAAGAGAAAGATTTGGGGTACCCCATTAAACCTAAGACTGTCTTCCAGCCTCCCAGGCATGTAATCACCATCCAACAATCACACACTCTCATGTCCAACTAGGACTTAGTAACTGGTACCCACAGAGAAAAAACAAAACAAAAAAACCCAAAAAACTGCAGACAGTCACTCTCTGGCAGCAGTTGTGGCAGAGAAAAGTGTACTGGGAAGAAAATGTTCTTTTTAAAACTTTGTTCTTTTTCAAGCTGCCTAGCTCTATAACTGTTTCATGGCCTTTTAATTGCTTTCCTGACCCTTAAAACCATGAAAGTCTAGCCAAACATACAGGATAATTAATTATACCACGATTTGTGGTCATTAATCTAATCTTGTACCTGATGATCATTAATCGAGCCCTGTAACCTATTATTTCATGCTGATCAACAATCAGATGCTAGCCGGGCGTGGTGGCTCACGCCTGTAATCCCAGCACTCGGGAGGCTGAGGCAGGAGGATTGGTGTGAGTTCGAGACCAGCCTGGGCTACAAAAGTGAGCGCAGGACCAGCCTCAACTGCATAGCGAGACCCTGTCTCAAAAAGACAAAAAAAAAAAACAAAACAACAACAAAAAAAAAAACAATCAGATGCTTCTGTGCCACCTTTATAATCTCTGTTAACGCCTCATATAAAATGCTAGCTGACAGACACTGCCTGGAAGTTATTGTTGGAAGTTATTCTAACCAGGACCACCAGTGTAAAATAAAGCTGTTCACTGTCTGCTGACCTCATCAGGTGTCATTCCTTTCCTGGGCTCAGTTTTGCTGCAACAGTTGTCAGGCTATAAATGGAATCTGGGAAAAAGCTATTCAGAATAGCCTCCTCAATTAACTAGATTGTGTTTGGTAATTATACTTATAAATTCTGACATTTTCACTAGCCCTCCCTATAGTTTTGTAGATTGCTCTACATTTGATTAGTCAATTACTTTTCTTTTTAACAAAGAACTGGACTCATTTTATAATAATATACTTACATGCATTTGAAAACTTGGAGAGGATCTTATGTTAATGTTTCACATCAGGTACAATTATAGGCTTGGTATGAGAGTGCAACCATCAGCCTGCTTGCCACACCCAGAACACTCCCCAGCCAGACACGAGGCCCGGCATGTGTGTGGAAATTCCACCTGCTCACTGCACACCAGAACCCTTCCTGCCAGACCTCAGGCCTGGTGTGGGTGTGGGAACTTTTGTACCCTCAGAGAAACCTCCTCCATCAGACACACCTCATGTGGAACACTGTGGCAGAATTCCCTGCAGAGAGGCTGGAGGCCAGACCCACCTAGCTGATCTAGGAGCTGAACATTTTGCAGAGGGCCACAGTGGGTTCATTTGCACAAGCTGCAGCAGAAAGAAGTTGAGCACAGAAGCCAGACCCAGCCAGGCACATCTGAATGAGTTCAAATTTGATAGAACTAGACCTACTAAGCTGAGACACCTTGCTAGTCCTAGATCTATGAGAGCATCTTGTCTCTTTCTCTCTTGATTGAGAGAGGGGGCAACAGGTAACTGAGGTAAACCACTCAACCATAAGACAAAATATACATCAAGGGAAAGTGAACAGACAGAATTTAGGGGAATTAATCTGATACAAATTCCCAATTTAATGTTTGTTCTTATGGTCTAAAATAAAAACTCATTAGTTATAAAAGTTTGTCAACTGCTAAATATCACCGCACATTATTAGCGTTACTAAGTGGACTCCTGTAAATACAAAATTGTAACTGCCCTAACCACATAATCTCACTTAGGTAAAAATTCTGGCAGGTTCTAAGGTAATAACTGCACCAAACCTCTACACCAAAGGCCAGAGGACAGTGTTATACAAAACGACAAAGAGACAGAGCAAAATGATCAGGCCTCAAGCCCACACAGAACAAACGAGGAGACACTAACATGGAAGAAACTGGGAATCACACAGCTGAAACCTCTGAATTAATAACATCTGAAATAAAGAAACAATGCAGAAATGTATAGAGGAAATTAAAGCAGAAATATTCTCTGAAGTAAAACAGATAACTATGATAACTATAATGGAAGAATTACTAAATGCTTCTAAAGAACACAGTGATAAAAATAGAGGAGTATAGAAAAATGATGCAATCCTTGAATGAGCAATAGAGGAAAGAAAAAGAATTCAGAAAGCAGATACAAAGAGTTATACAGAAAATTTAAATCTCAATCACAAGGTGGCAAAACTGCTTGAATGAAAGTGAAGATAGTTTCAGATCTTGAAGACACAGTCACAGCTAGGGAAAAGGTAAGAAAAGATTTCTTAAAAACAACTAGGATGCAGAAAAAAAAAAAACTCAACATCTGAAAGATGATGTAAAGATGAACAACATGAGACAAATAGCACTTAAAAAGAAGGAATCAATACAAGTAAGGTAAAAAGAATATGGGCAGAAATAATAGCAGAAAACTTCCAAAATATGGGGAAACAAATGGACATCCATATAACTGAAGCATATAGAACTCCAAATAACATTAACCCAATTAAAGCCACACCCAGACATATAAATCAAGATTCCAGAATTCAGCACAGGAACAGTATACTAAAAACTTCTAGAGAAAAGAAACACATCTCATTTCAAGGAAGACCAATCAGAATAATGGCAGATTTCTCTTCACAAACTATGAAGTCAAGAAGACCATGGAGCACAGCACTTCAAATCTTCCATGAAGCCGGGCGTGGTGGCTCACGCCTGTAATCCCAGCACTTGGGAGGCTGAGGCAGGAGGATTGTTGTGAGTTCGAGACCAGCCTGGGCTACAAAAGTGAGCTCAAAGCCAGCCTGAACTGCACAGTGAGACCCTGTCTCAAAAAGCAAATCTTCCATGAAAACAAACTCCAGCTAATACTGCTGTACCCTGAAAAACTCAAGTTTGATGGAGAAGTAAAATACTTCCATGACAAAGAACAACTAACAACTTCATGATGGTGAAGCCAATCCTACACAGGCTACTAAAAGATATTAAAGACAAGGATCAAAATGACAAGAACTCCATGGATGAAAATGGAAAGAAGCCAACAAAGAGGGCAACCAACTAAACACAGGAGAAAAGGGGGTAAATAACAGCAGGTAAATAATATGTGAATCATAAGTCAATATATCTCAGTGATAACTATCAGTGTAAATGGACTCAATTCACCAATTAAAAGAGACAGACTGGCACAGTGGATTAGGAAGCAAACTCCAACAATATCCTATACACACACACACACAAAAAAAAAAAAAAAACAAAAAACAAAAAACACTTAACTCATAAAGAAATTCATAGGCTGAAAGTGAAAGGATGAAAAACAATACTCCATATCCCAGCACCTTAGAAAAAACCAGGGGTATCAATCCTGCTCCTAGATAGTCTCAACTTCAAACCAAGACTGATAAAACAAAATAAAGAAGATCACTACATACTGATTAGGTAAAAAATTCAAGAAGAAGCACTAACACTCATAAATAAGCATGTACCCAACACAGGAACACCCAGGTATATAAGACAAAACTTAATGGATATGAAAATTCTAATATCCAATGCCACAATCTTAGAGACCTTAAAACACCCTTATCCCAAAATCATAGATCAAGAAGACAAAAAATTAGAAAAAAGTAGCAGAACTGAATCAGAACTTGGAACAAATGGATTTAGTGGACGTATATAGAGGGTTCCACTGAACCACTTTTGAATACACATTTTTTTTCAGCTGCATATGAACATTTTCTGCAATAGACCACATACTAATCCATAGGTCAAGTTTAAGTATATGCAAGAAAAAATGCATATAATTTGGCCACAGTGTGACGAAACTGGAAATAAATTACAAAAGAAATCACATAAAAACCAGAAAAACATGGAAACTAAACAACACCCTCCTTGGGAACCAATGGGTTACAAATGAAATTAAACAATTCAATACAAGTTCAAGAACAAGAAATTTTTTGAAAAAAAATGGACTTACTAGATTCAACAGAGTATTCAACCCAACAATATCAAAATACATACACTATTATTATACGTACACAGGATATTCTCAAAAACAGAGAAATAGCTCATAGAATATTCTTAAGTATTGAAACTGTCACATGCATATGACCAGATTATAATGCAATGAAATTGGAAGTCAATAGCGAAAGAAACTACAAGAATTTCATAAACACATGGGAAAAAATTACAGCTTCCTGAACAACCAACAGATCACAGATGAAATTAAAGAAGATAGTAAACAACATCTGCAACTAAAGGAACATGCAGATGCAGCATACCAAAACCTTCCTATACAAAAATAACTTCACTGAGAGAGAAATTAGAGAAATAACACATTTCACAATAGCATCAAAAAAGAAATACCTTGGAATCAATTTAATGAAGGAATTAAAAGACATATACATGGAAAAGTACAGTGTTCTGAAAAAGGAAATTAAAGAGGCTACCAGAAAATTGACAGATATCCCTTGATCTTTTCTGTGAAGAACTAATGCAGTGAAAACTGCATACTTTCAAAATTTCTGTACAGACATCATGCAATTCCATTCAGAATTCCAACACAGTATCTCAAAGAATTAGAGAAGACAATCAAAAATTCACTGGAAACCAGAAGAGACCTGCAATAGTAAAGATAATTCTGTGAAACAAGGACAATGCAAAAAACACAACAAATGTTCTCTTAAAATTATACCACAACACTACTGTGATAATAACACACTGGTACTGCCAAAAAAAGAAAAAAAAAAGACAAACACAAGGATCAATAGAACAGATTAGAGGATGGATGCAGAAACAATTCAAATATACTTACCTAATTTATCTTTGACAAAGGTGCCATACAAATTCCCTAGAAAAAAAAAAAAAAAAACCTCTTTAAGAAATGGTGCTAGTGAAACTATCCCTGAACATGCTAAATATTAAAATTGGACATATCCTTCACCATGCACTAATCTAAAATCTAAAGAGATCACAGATTTAAGTATTAAAACAGAAATACTAAGTCTGTTGCAAGAGAATAGGTAGCACTCTTGAAGACCTTGGAATAGGCAAAGATTTTATGAACAAAACTCCAACTACAAAAGAACTATCACAAAGAATCAACAATTGAGATGTCATCTTATGAAAAAGACATCACATGGAAAAAGAAAACACCAATAGAATGAAGAGACAATCCACAACGTAGGGGAAAAAATTGCCAGATTTCCACAAGGGACTACTACGTAGAATATGTAAAGAACTCAAAAACATTGACCTCAATTGTAAAGACAATCCAAAAGTAGGCTTGTAAAGTGAATTTGATTCTTAGAAGAAGTAGCAATTGCAAATAAATATATAGAAAAATGTTCAACATCATTAATCATTTGACAAATGCAAATTAAAGCATTGATATTCCGCCTCACCCCAGAAAGAATGGCTATTACTGAGCCAACCAAAAACAAATGCAGATGAGACTGCGGGGAGAAGAAACCCTTCTCTGCTGTTGGTGGGAGTATAGACTGGTGCAACCTCTATGGAAATTATATGGAGATTCCTCATAAAATTAGGGCCAGAGGGTCTGTTCAACCCATATCTTCTTCTTCTTGGTATCTTCCTGAAAGAACCAAAAGCATCAAAGCACAGTAATATATGAAAACTCATGTGTATAGAGACAGAGCATGTAAGAGTCATCTTAGCAACTACCCAAATGCCCACAAACTAGTGAACAGAGTATTATTCTGCCATTAAAAAAGGATAAGCTTGAGATGTACCTAGGTAGGTGGATGCAACTTAGGGCCATTTATGTTCAGACATATAACACAAATCTGTAACATTGCACTTTTCCGTTTGTCTGAGAAACTAAAAATATAATTAAGAACAAAGATATAAATTATGTATTGGTGAATCAATTACAAAAAATAATATAAGTTGTCTCAATTCATGAATCAAAAGAAAGGGAATCTAGGGTTAGACCAAAAAACTAAATCTAATACTATGCTGTACACAAGAAGCACATTACAAAAAATAAAAATAAAAAAGAAGCACATTACACTCAAAACAAGTTAATAGAATGAAAGTCAAAAGGATGAAAAATAATACTACATGCAAATCAGAAAAAAAGCAATAGTAGCTATTCTGTTTGTAAACAATGTTAAATTCAAGCGAAGAGTTATAAAAAGAAATAAAGAAGGTCACCACATACTTGTAAGAGTAAAACTGCAAGAAGAAGAAATAACAATCATAAATATTTGTGCACCAAATAAGGGAGTATCCAACTACCTATTGAAACTCTTCATCTCATTTGATCATTCTTGGCTATAAAGTTCAGATTATCTGTGAACTCCTGCTTTTTTCTGAGCTACTGAAGCATGTAATATTGTTTTCCTACTTTGACTTTCAACCTATGAATTTCTTTTGAAGTTAAATATGTTTGTTATCTATGACATTTTATTGGATTTTGTTTCTTGACCCATTCTACCAATTTATTTCTTTTAATTGGTGAACTGAGTCTATTTGCTTTGGTGGTTATAATTGATATGTGTTGGCTTCTGTTTGTCATGTTATTTTCCTGCTGTTTGTTCCCTACTGTTCTCTTGTGTTTAATTGCTTGCCCTGTTTGGTGAGTTCTTTCTGTTTTTATCCTTGGAGCTATGGTCACTTTGATTCCTCTCTAAAATGCCTTTCAGTACCCTGTATAGGGTTGATTTGTTTGTCATGAGTTTCTTTAGTTGTTCTTTGTCATGGAAGTGTTTTACCTCTCCATTAAACTTGAAACAGTTTTTCAGGGCAAATCAGTTTGGCTTAGTATTTGTTTTCTTGTAGGAATTAAAATACTTTGCTCCATGCTGTTCTTGTTTTGATGGTTTGTAATGAGAAATCTGCTGCTGTTCTGCTGGTTTTTCCTTTCAATGTAATCTGTTTTTCTTGTCTAACACCTTTTAGTATGTTGTTCTTGTGCCGAACATTTGGATTCTTGATTATTATATGTCTGGGTGTAGATTTAATTGGATTGATATTATTTGAAGTTCTATATGCCTCAGTTACCCGAATGTGAGATTTTTCTCCATATTTGAATATGGATTATAACCCTGACTCAGTTCACCTGTGCAGATAATGAAGGGCTCAGACACTAAGAAATTACATCAAGGCAAATTTACTTCTGAAGAAGGGTGTGAAAAGCTGTAAGGTGAGGTAGCCAGCATACATAGAAATTGAAGCAGATTGGGTTTTATCCTAATGTGTGAGAACCAGCTGACGTTTTCCCCATTGACCTGGTTTAAGTTCACAATGTCCCAATTGGCTAGTCTAAGTGGTGTGAGGGGAGTTTCTAAAGGGTTGCTCAGCAGGGTTGCTTTAAAAAACGGAGGTCAGGGGGAGTAAGGGAAAACTGAGCGTTCTTGGTTGCATTCCTGGTTTCAGAACATAGTAGATATTTCTTATAATTGTACCTCTAGTGTATGGGTGGGGAAAGGGCATCCTATGGTAAACTAGAATTTGAGATTCAGGTATCTTTTGTTAGAAAAGACTTATTTACAGAACAGACTGAAAAACAAGATTTATCTATACATTGCAAAAATAACTCATATGCAAGGATATACACAGACAAAAAAATGAAAGGATAAAAAAATTTGCTTCATGCAATTTTATCTCAAGAGCAACCAGGATGAGCTATACTTATATCCAATAGGGTATGTTTCATTTTTCTCTAGCAGCTTTTAGTATATTATTCTTCAGCTGGATTTCTGGTATCTTGACTATTATATGTCTTGGCGTGTTTTTAGTTGGGTTGATGTTATTTGGAGTTCTGTAGGCTTCAGTTACCTGAATGTCTGATTGTTTTCTCATATTTGGGAAGTTTTCTGCTATTACTTCTGCCCATATTCTTTTTATATCATTTGTATTGACTTCTTCTTTCTCATTGATTCCTATTAATCTCACGTTGCTCATTTTTGCATCGTCTTGTAAATGTTGAATTATTTTTTCCTGCATTCTTGTTGTTTTTAAAAGATCCTTTCTTACTCTTTCACTGGCTGCAACTGTGTCTTCAAGATCCGAAACTCTATCTTCACTTTCGTTCATATGGCTCTGCCAACTTGTGATCAAGATTTTATTTTCTTGTATATCTCTTTGAAACTGTTTCATGCGATCTATTTCTTTCCTATATTGCTCTGTCAGGGACTCCATCATTTTTCTATTCTCCTGTAATCTTTTATCTATGTCTTCTTTAACAGTATTGAAGTCTGTCATTATGGTTATCCTTTCTCTCTCTAATACAGAGATTATTTCTGTTCTGTTCTCGTTTCTACGTTTGTGTAGCTGTTCCCCTACTTGGGATGCTATTGATTTAGGCATGTCTTTTTCAACTTTAGATATTATTTCTGCTCTGATGTCCTCTATACGTTTCTCCAGCCGTTTTTCCACTTCATGTATTTTTTTTTTACTTCAGATGTTATCTCTGATCTCAGT